>CAUYNB010045963.1:0-50921 GCA_963574225.1 Lagothrix lagotricha
GAATATTATGCAGCCATCAAAAACGATGAGTTCGTGTCCTTTGTAGGGACATGGATGAACCTGGAAACCATCATTCTCAGCAAACTGACACAAGAACAGAAAATCAAACACCACATATTCTCACTCATAGGCGGGTGTTGAACAATGAGAACACATGGACACAAGGAGGGGAGCATCACACACTGGGGTCTGTTGGGGGGATAAAGGGGAGGGACAGTGGGGGGTGGGGAGTTAGGAGGGATAGCATGGGGAGAAATGCCAGATATAGGTGACGGCGAGGAAGGCAGCAAATCACACTGCCATGTGTGTACCTATGCAATAATCTTGCATGTTCTTCACATGTACCCCCAAACCTAAAATGCAATAAAAAATATATATTAAAAAAAGAAAAAAAAATAAGAAAATAAAAAAATCCTGCAATTGAGGAATTCAATGAAGGAAATAAGAAATGCAATCAAATATTCAAATATACTTCAAAAATATATTTGATTAAACAGAAGAAAGAATTACTGAACTTGAATATAGGTCATTTGAAATTACCCAGTTAGAAAAAAATATGCTAATCATCCTGATTTGACCATGACTTATTGTATACATGTGCTGAATTCCCATAAATCTGAACAATTATATGTCAACTAAAAACAACAACATTTTAAAAACCCAGAAGATTGTAAATACCAATGAAAAAAAGGCACATAATTAATATTTTAATTTGAATTATTACTTTTATTTTTTTTGTTCCTGGTGATTATGTGCTTCCCTATTTCTTCTTTGATAATTTTAATACATGCATTTTTTATTTTTTTTAGAAAATAATTTTGTATGGTACATTTCCGAAGCAATCAAATTGCTTGAGTTTTAAAAAAGCATGTTCAGTCTTCAAATAGTAATTATAATTTCACCCAACCCATTGTGATATAAACAACAAGTGTAAAGGTAGGTTTTGTTTCCTAAGTCCTCTGATGTCTCATCGTCAGGATTCCTTCCTCTTGTGTTAAGCAACAGTGCTAGCTAATCTTGACAGTTACTATTACCATTCAGTTTTCTTTATAAGTAAAGATCTCTGAGTAAGTGTGAGATGCATTGCAATCTGATAGACTAAAAAATCATATGGGGCTCAGTTGATTATCTTACAGAGATGCCATATTCCACTAGGTTCAATTTCCTTGGTGTTTAAAATTTTTGTTACATTGGAACTAAAAATAATGAAAAGCTTAGAAAAATATTTGAAAATTGCCATCACTGTAACGAAAATTTAATTAATTTTGCATTTCGGCACCAAGAAGCATGTCATTTTCTTCTGGCTGATTCAAAAAAATTCACAAACTTAAGCCAAAATAAAACTCTTAATATTAATGAAATTTTTCTCCAGTTCTAAACCATCCTATGTTCAGAGTAGAGGTGAATAACTCCCAGGAAATATATAAAACTTTGTCATTTGGGAAGACTATCAGATTTCATTCAAACCTGGTATGATATTTGGTTTGAGATTTTTTTTTTAATTTAAATTGGTAAAAGTAAAGAGGTAGAATTAAGTCATTCTCTAACTATACTGACATGAAGCAGCCACTTGGAAATATGCCTTAAATCAAGTCGTAAAGAAACCACATTTCTGTATTTTCTTGTTTTTTAGATATATTTACTAGTACACAAAGAAATGTTTTCAAGATCTTAATGGACAATGCAATTACAAATACTAATCAGATTCTGCATTTCAAGTTGATTTTATAATGAAATAATTTCTTTTAATCCCTCCTTATGGATGTCTAATCTATGAAGTTAGGTCATCCAAACCTCTCTTACTAGGTTTGCCATTTTCTTAGGGTCTGCAATAAGTCAAATGTTTATGTCAGTAATTGGGTGCTCTTTCTGCCTTGCTTACTCTGTCCAATAGCAAGTAAGAAGGCTTTTGTCTCGTTTGTAAAAACATCTTTGTCATTGATTGCCATGATTTTGCTAAGTGCTGGCTCTCTTTGTAACCTACCTAGTCCTTTAGTTTCATTTTTTGCTTCTCCCGTAACACCGTACACTGACAACTAAGCTCTACTCATGTTCACTGTATTTCCTTTCTCCTCAAACCTCTGCCCCTGGAAAACTTGGATCTCAGGTCATCAACCTGGTGCTCTCTGTTTCTTATTTACCTTCTTTATAATGGTTTTCCTTAAGCACATCTTCTATTTTAGTCATGAACTTTACCCTGTATTCCAGTTAGACTTAGGGAGGAGATATGGGAAATGAAAGCTAAAAAAAGACAAAAAGTCAAAGCACAAAGTTGACAGGGTATGAGAGCTGACCATTGTTAGTAGATACTGTTTCTAGATACAAAAGTCATGAGTGAGGGTGGCAGAGTCCCACCTTGAAGCAAAATCAACCTTCTGTGTGTGGCGGCATTCTTCACACCAGTAGTCTCTATGGCTTCCACAATGCCCATTTTTTCTTTCACATGGCCAGAAATTGCATAAGGCTCAAGATCCATAAAGCCATCCTCTTCAACAACAACAATAAAAACCCACTAACTATACATGAAGTTCTAATATTTGCAAAAACAAGATGCCAGAATAAATGTAATTTCCCGTTAGTTTTTTTCTTCCTTCCTGGTAGAGATCTTTTCCACCGGTGTTATTATGAAATGTGAAATCACAATCCTGTCAAAAAAACCAGAAATCCTTCTGTTCATTTGAGAATCACACTATATTATAGTACTTCCTTTCTAGGGTTTAGAATGCCAGCATTTCGGTTGTCTTTGGAACTTTATCTGAAAATATTTGAAAGGAAAGTATAAAGTTTAGATATACAACAGAAAGTTGGTCATACCTGGAATCTGTTCAGAAACCTAAATAACACCTCCAGGAGGTGTCGCCTGAAAAGTGTCTTCATGATATATTTAGGCCTCTACCAAAGTCTGGTATCTTCTTTGAATACTGTTCTACCACCAGCATTGAATATTACTAGCTGAAGCTGAATCAGCAGCATCCTAAGTATTGCTACTTCCTCAATTGGGAAGTCTTATCCTCAGAACTGACCCTCTACCGTGGAGGTGAACTGCTTTGCTATCTACCCAGCTGGGTAGTGAGCTTTTAAAGCTTTACATGTCCCTTCATTATGTATCCTGGTGTTCAGTTAAATAAAAATGAAGTGCAAGTTACTACGGAATTGACTGTAGGAAATGGCTTTGTTTGAAGATTGAATAGTGTTCGTATGAAAGTCTGGAAATATAAGAAAAAAATGGCTTCTATGTCCTTTTGTTGAGTTAAAGAGTATGTTTGGTATAAATGGAAATTATTAGCTTTAGAGAAACAAGAAAGCTTTCTTATGTTTAGTGTCTTAAGTCTTCATAAATAATTTTCTACAATAGGTTACTCTGTATCTAGGCTCTCTTTTCTCTTGTTTAATGAGAAGTGATTCCTTGTGTAAAAATCTGAGAAAAATAATATGAACTTATTCATGAAGACAGTAGCTGAAGTTACGAAATATTGATATTCTAGATTTATTGGAAGCAAAAAGAAACAAATCTAAACAGAGAACTTACTGCTATGCTGCACCTCATGTCCCAAGTTCCCTCACCAGTTGCCTTTTCTTTTTCGCTTTTCAGTCTCCTGTCATTTGCTTTATAAATTGTGTCCAGGGTTTTTATTTTAAGTACTGTGGGGAGTAGGTGGAGCATATATATTCCATCTTGTTTAGAACGAAAAAAGCAATTTTGTCTTATAGATGTATAAACATAATGGTAAAATGCTTCCTGAAACTCAAATCAGTGTCCCCTTGGTTAAGTGAAACCTCTACACTGTGTTTGGGCTCCTCTTTGTATTTTTATGGCTCAATGACAGCCTCCAGGCCCTCAATTTTTTGCTTTTCTCCTCTTAGCTATCACAGTCCTCCCTCACCTGTTGGAAACACATGAAATCCCTTTTTAATGGATTTCTAGTCTTTTTAGTTTGCTTTTTACAGTAGGAAGATATCCCCTACAGTTAATTTTTCATAGATAGAAGCAGGAGCACGCCTAACTAGTGTCATTTTAATTAAACATTATATGCCCAATCACTGACTTACACATGTGAACTTTCATTTTCATAGATCTACTTGAGGATGGGGCTTTCTTTGATTTTGATATAGAAAACATTAAGAAAGGAGCCAGAAGGAAGACTGTTTTCAGTCTGTACTTAATTAAGCCTTGTTAGTCGCCTGATGGTAGTTTTAGCAGTGACAAACCTAATTAAATCATGAGTTTCACCACAGGCAAAGTGGTATGCCTCTGAATGTGCTTTCTTAGCTTTATGATGGTTTTTGAACAGTAGATTAGAACACAGTGACTTGTAAATCTGAGAGTATACTTCAGTTAAAAGAAAATATGTCACAGATATAAACTTTTACAGTTCATGTTTATACTGGGTTTGGTAGAAAAACAATTTACATCTATAGAAAATTCATTTTCTTTACTCTATTTTCATTTATCCTAGCCCACATAAAATCTAACCAAATCAGTCAGCTCTGAAGGCAAAAATTTTCTTCCTGTAGTATAATTGTTCTTTCATTTTCTTGAGAAAGTTACAGAATATTTCTACAGTCACCACAATAACCTAACTTGATCTGGTGATTTTCATTGTACTTGGAGTATTTAAATAAAAAGAGTGATTTTTAAGGCAGTAAGTGATTAGAAACACGTACATAAATTTTGTCTTCTATTTATTAATGTAATAGGATAGATGTATATATGGAGACAACTTTTTACACTACACAGTATGGTGACAGCTTTGTACTAGGAAAGGGGCTCCATTAGTTTTTATAATTGTATCAAATTCTATACCGACAACCTTAATTAACTTATGTTGTCTTCAATTATCACCTAAATTTAAATTTATAATGTTCACAGCATAGTCTGAAAAAAAATCATGTGCTTTTAGGCTAAACACATATAAGTTTAATTCCTGGTTCAGTAACACAGCTCATGAGTAAGCCAGAATATCAAAATATATACATATATAGGCAGACTTTTTTCCCCTTTACATAGCATTAATGGCAATATTTTCTCCCTAGAAGTCCTTTTCTGGTGATATAAAGGCTTGATATTTTCTGTAGATAACACAATAGAAAATCAAAATGTGCAGGTGGAAAATAAATGGTATATAAAGATATATATACAGATATATAGACATTGACATATGCAGATATAGATAAATATGAGGTGTGCATATATCTCTAGTACATATATGATGATGCACTGCATAAGAACAGAAAATTTCAATTAATGATGGACCACATATACAACATTATGGTCCCATAACATTATAATACCATATTTTTACTGTACCTTTTCTATGTTTAGATATGTTTAGACGCACAAATACTTATTATTATAATTTCCCACAGTATTCAGTACAGTAACAAGCCACACAGGTTTATAGTCTAGAAACAATAGGCTATACTATATAACCTTGGTGTATACTAGGCTATGCCATCTAGGTTTGTGTAAATATGCTTCTTGATTTTCACACAATAAAGTCATCTAAGGACACATTTCTCAGAATGTATCTTTCGTTTATAATAAAAATGAAGTGAGACAGTTAATTAGTCCATTTTCACACTGCAATAAAGATACTCTCTGAGGCTGGATAACTTACAAAGAAAAGAGTTTTAATTGACTCACAGTTCCACATGGCTGGGGAGGCCTCAGGAAACATACAATGATGGTAAAAGGCCAAGGGGAAGCAGACATGTCTTAAACAGCAGGAGAGCACCAAAGCAAAGCGGGGAGTGCCAGACACTTACCAAACTACCCACTCTCATGAGAACTCGCTCACTATCACCTAGACCAGCATAAGGAAAACCGCCCCATGAACCAATTACATCCCATGAGGTCCCTCACTCAACAAGTGGGGAATTACAACTTGGATTACAATTTGAGATGAGATTTGGATAGGGATACAGCCAAACCATACCAGATATTTTTGACAATATAGAATATTATACTTAAATGTTCACAATAAACTATAGTGTATTAAAGAGAGTATGTTGAAGTACCTATTAAAGTAAGTATATTGTAAATGCTCATATGTGGTACTTACTAATATGAATATTACTTTATAAATTTATAGAAGCTAAATCTAAGCTTTTCAGCAATGCGGGATACTCAACTCCACAAAATTTCATTTCACTTCTATAAGCACCCAAATATATTTGTTAACATAAATTGAGACATTAATAAAAATCTTAAATTTAACTAGCCTTCCTTCAAATACTGTGAACAGCTTCCTGGTTCTGCCTTCCTTTGTCATCTGTCACTAGGGTCATATTTTTCCACCCGGAGTGAGGATTAAAACACATAATTGTTTACATAGTAACTTAATGCTGCAAATATTTACTGAACAACTCTGAAGAGGATTAGTAATACATGTTGAGACCCTATACAGAAATGAATACTTGGATTTTTCTCTAATACGTAGAAATGTGAGGGGAGCTTATTTTTCCCAAGTATCTAGCATATGATAAGACCTATACATAGATTATTGAATGTATTTCTTTATTAAGCAAGGGAGTAATGTCCTTTTCTCACGTTGTAGATAAGGAAACCAGCTAAGAAGTTAAGTTACTCCTTCAAGATTTCACAAGCAGTGAGGCTTAACTGGCGTAAGGGGCTTGGTAATATAATATACGGAGATATAATGTTATATAGACTATACAGTTATTACTATTGCCTCACTATTTTCAAATGAAAATGTTTTAATTGTGCTTATCTGAGAGTTAAAGTCTTTTGATTTATAGTCAACATAATTCATCACTTTCCTCCGCAGCAAGATTCTGATTAGTAGCTTAAACTCTGAAGAAGCATTCTCCTCTTTTTCATCTCTTCAATAGCAATAATTCTTCACTAGATATTCTTTTGTACCGATTTAATTTTGGTGTTTTCTGCAGATAACACAAGATCAAAATGTGCAGAAATAAAATAAATAAGATATGAGGCTCGTCTGCTGTCCATAAGCAGTGCATTGACAGTGATTCTGTCTGCTTTACTGCGGTCTTGACAGGCATCCTGCTCCCTGACGGTGAAGCTACCATGCCTTAGCAGTGGCTGCAAAAGCAGCTTCAAGTCATTAAGTGTCAGACTTTTTGTCATAAAACTGCCCATAACATCTTTTGTCACAAGTACTTATGTCTCATTACAAGCCTTTTTCATTTCTCATAGATTCAACTCTACCATTGCTAAAGAAAAAAATACTCACCTTGAATGTTTTGTCATTCAAGCCTTTTACCTTCTATTGATGGCTAAAGAATACTGATATACTCATTAATAAAAAAGCAAAAAATAAATAAAATGTATTTCTGAAAATATTGATATTTGCACATGCCTTATACTCTAAATATACTTTCTTGAGTATTTTTAAGCATATGAAATTGCATTGCTTTCACTGATATCTTCTAGGAAAATATTTATTTCAAATGGCATCTTAGCATGGTTCCTGTTGTAGGTTTGTGATGTGTAGCTAAGTGACTATTGAAATTCTTATACAATGTGGTACACATAAGTCATAGACAAGAAAACTGTTGAAAAAGAAACATGGGTTTATACAGCCGAACAATAAGTACAGGTTGTCTGAATGAAGATGGGTAGTTAGAAAAGATGTGGAGACCGAATAATATTCAGATATGTTAGCTCAAGGGGTAAGCTATTCTAGACCTGAAGCACCATGACTCTAGATAAATATGCAGATAAGTCAACATTATGCACGTTAATTTAAAGATAAAGAAACATTAGTTCACATAAATTTTTAAATGTATCTCCCATCTATTATTTCTTAATTGGTTCCTTCTTCTGTTCTTATTTCCATTGATAAATGAATTTGCTTGTTCTGCTTTATTGAATTAGGATAAAAAAGTTAATGAAGACAAGTGCCAAGTTACTCTGGAAAGAGAAGCCAGTCTACTTATTAGAATCCATTACCAAATATAATAATTGTGCGCTCGCAGGTATGTATCCAGAACCATTTCTAGAAGTCTGTGGCTACTAACTGATAATTTGACCAGGAAGAGTCATTTATTTTCAAATATCTTACCTAAAAGGTTGCCATTTCAAACTAATTTTAATGAGCAAGTAAACTCACCATTTATAATGTTGATACCTTGGAAGAAGGCTACATGTCAATTTCTCACACCTTTATGCTGATAAACAGATTGCTAGTTTTTTAAAGTGGTAGACAAATTCATTTGAGGGAAATGTATTCTAGTGAAATATTTAAAATGTTTTATTTGAGTCTGATGTACATAGACTGAAATAATCTGTATTGGAAACCTTTGGACAGCTCAAAAGCACTTTGAGATCCTGGATATGTGACAGGATACATTATTAAAGTAAAAGCAGGAAAATTCTCCAACCTTATTGATCTGTGTCAGACTGTTTAGTTAACAGCTATAAAAATATATTTTAAAATGTATCACAATGTCATAAAATAATGTGAACGTTATTTACTCTATCCTTAGTGATATAAATCTCTGATTAAATGCAATTAATCAAAACTAAAAAAATTGAGTATCTAAATAGTATTAAGATTAGAAAGAAATTTTAGAAAACTTAGGTCAGAGGAAACTGAAAAATATTGAAATCTGCTACATGGTATTATATAAATAATAAATCTAAAAGTATAAAATTAGAATAGTGAACAATGCTGGAAATGTATATATGTGTATACTTATACACTTGGTTCACTCTCCCCACTATACCCAAACCCAGAATTTAAAGAAAATAAAATATTAATTTAATAGAATTACCAGTTAATTTCCAAGTTTGATTCATTTATACTTAACATATAAATTGTTCACTTTTTGTGAGGTTTCGGTTTTGATAATTTTCTATTTCTTTTATTCTGAAAGGTTTTATTTCATTGTGTCTTTGAATATTATTTTCTACTGGAACATCAATGATTTTCTGTTTTAAAGGTATTTATGTCTGGTTACATTGGTGCTTCTTAGCTCTACATATTCAAAAATATTTTTTCCCATCACAATATGAGCCTATTTTAATGCCTTTCACTTCAGTTTTTGTTCATACCATTGATGATTTAAAACCATAACAATTTTATGTATCTCTTTCCTTATCTTGGGGAAGTCTAAATGAGTAAAATATTTACCTTATTGGTTAGCCATGAACATATTATTAAAACGATATTATGCTTACAAATGTGTGTCAAGGGTACTGAAAGATTTGTTTTAATTTGACAGATGTAAACACAATATATGCTTCATGCATTTTAAATATATATAAATATGCTTTGTCTAGATATAGTTTACATATGATAAAATTCACTCTGAGTGTAAAATGTAATGCTTCTTAGAACTTCACAGAGTTGATCAATAATCATAATCAATTTTAGGATGTTTCACCACATCCAAACAACCTTTAAGTATTATGCCCCATTCTCTATCTCTTGCTTTAAGTAATCATTAACCCTCTATTTGACTATTTTAGATACTCACACAACTGAGTTTATTAAAAATGTATTTCTTATAGTTGACTATGTTAATTCAACTTAATGTTACTTTATATAGATTTATCTCTTCCTACTTTTGTGCCATTGCCATTATACATATTACATGCAAACACCTTACAGCTCCAACAATATATTTTTATAATTATTACTTCATATAATTTCAGATCTGTTAAAGAATCTGAGAGAAAAAAATGAAAGCAAGTGTATATTTATAGAGTTTTTATATTAATATTCTAATTAATGATTTCTAGTTATCTTAATTTGTTCTTATGAATTTGAGTAACCATCTGATGTTATTTCCCTATGGAACTACAACTTAATTTCCACCTACCTCCTTTGTATTGTTATTGTCAAATATACTACATTTTTATATGATGGAGACCTAATAGAATAGTGACTTTAATTCTTTTTAAATTAGTTAATAGAAGAAAAAAATGCATTTATACTACCTCATATCATTAAAATATACTTGCCATTTCTCTGTTTCTTTGTGTGTGGATTTAAATAATCAACTTGCATCATTTGCTTTATATCTTTAGCATTTTTTTAAATTAATTCTTATAAGGCTCTGAAGCTAGCAGTGAATTTGCTCAGTTTTTATATGGAATTAACTTTTTTTCTCCTTAAATTGTAAAGATAAGTTTGGTGGTGGTTCTTTATTTTCTTTCAGCATTTTGTATATGTCATTCCACTGCCTTCTGGGCTCTGTTGCTGAATAAACTGCTAGTCTTATTGAGTTTCACTTTGTTTGATAAGTTATTTTTTTTCTCGTGTTGCTTACAAAATTTTCTCTTTCTCTTTCAACATTTTACTATTCTATCTTGGCATGGACCTCTTTGCATTTATTCTATTTGGAATTCATTTTCTTTCATGTGTGTGTGTGTGTGTATGAATATGTGTGTATACATGTGTGTATATCTGAATAAAATATTACTTTTGATAGTAAAAATTGCAATTACTTTTCCACCAACTTAATATATACAAATATATCTGTATGCTCTATAATATGTGTGCATATATATGAATATATGTCTGTGCACACATATATTTATATATATACACACATTCATATATATTCATATGTATATACACACATTTTTTTCACCAATTTAGAATCTGTAAACAGTTATTTTTTAAAATATTTTTTCTGTTTCTTTCTCCTCTTTATGACTGTTTGCACTGCAAGTACATTGCACGTTTAATAATATTCCACATTTCTTTGAGTCACTGTTTATTATTTCTTTCTATTATTCAGAGTGCAAAATTTCAATTGATTTTTCTTAAAGTTCACAGAATATTTGTTTTGCCAGTTCAAATCTACTGTTGAAGCACCATAATTTTTTAATTTTATCTACTGTATCTTCAAACTCTAGAATTTCTATTTGTTTCTTTTTATTGGAAACATCACCAAAATTAACCACTTTTCTTTTCTGGTCATTTCAATAATGTCTACTATGGCAGACATTATACCATAAGACTTTCTTTAAAAATGATCCATTAATTGGAATATTAAAGGGAAGTTGTCATATAACAAAGATTTTTACTGGTATTTGTCTCTAGTGACTGGATAAGATATTCAAACCCTTGGAATTACCCAAGTGAAAAATAAGTCATTGTTATTCATGAGCAAATTGGATCATGCCTCAGTTTACACAAATGATGTGACTTATCCTGAGCTTCTAGATAGCTATAGAATGGAGTTTTGTCGACAGATAAGCAGTGATTGGATGGCTGGGACTTTAAGCCAGCTCAGGCTCTGTGAAAGGAAAGGGCTGGAGATTGAGTTCAATGTGACTAATGATTTAATCAACCATGCCTATATAATAACACTTCAATGACAGCTTTGGACACTGATTCTCAGTGAGGCTTCCTCATTGGTGAGCACACTGATGTACAAGTGGGTAACACATTCTGATTTCAGGGAGAGAGTGCACAGAAGTTCTATATCTGAGATACTCCCAGTTCTTGTCCAGTATAGCCCTATATTTGGCTGTTCCTGAATTGTATCCTTTATAATAAAACTGTGATTATATGTATGGTGTTTTTCTGAGTTTTATTATTCGTTAAATGAATTATTAAACCTGAGAGAGGTCTGGAAACCTAAAATTGATAGCCAGTCAGTAAAAATCCTACTTAAAGATGTTGTTCAAAGTGAATTCAATCTTGTGAAGGAATCAACCATTAACTTTTAAGTTCTGCAATAACCCTGGATGTTTAATGCCCGAACTGAATCATGGTAAACCAGTTGGGGTTGATGTAAGAATAGAAGAATTCACAGGTTTTCCCCCTTCTGTTGCCTCCTAGTAAGAAAGCCTGTGGGGAGGGGCTGCCTGGAGAAATTCCAAACAGCCTGGCCTCTGGAGTGGAGCCTCCAGAAGTTCAGGATGTTTGTAGTAGGGAGGAGCCTTGACCCTCCTTTTCCTATATGGAACCTGCAGTTTCAATGGCTAGGCAGGAAGTGCTGTAGCAGGGACTTGGCCTAGTGAGAGTCTTTCTTTCTCCCTTTTTTTCCTTTGCACTCAATAAGACAGAGTTCGAGGCTAGCCTGGCCAACATAGTGAAACCCCATCTCTACTAAAAATACAAAACAGCAGGGCTTGGTGGCAGACACCTGTATTCCCAGCTACGCAGGAGGTTGAGGCAGGAGAATTACTTGAATCCAGGAAGCAGAGGGAGATTTGAGCCTAGATCACACCACTGCACTCCAGCCTGTGCGACAGAGCAAGGCTCTGTCTCTGGGAAAAAAATAAAAACAAAACAAAACAAAACAAAAAACCTAGTGATACTAACCATTCAAATTGTCTGCACGCCTTAATTTTCATGGTTGTAGGACAAAGAACCCCATCTTTAGCTGAACGAAGGAAAAGTCCTGCAACACTAGTCAGTGTTTGTTGTTTGTATTATTGATAAGGTATTTAATGGGAAGACAAAAAAAAAAAAAATCCAAGAGTAAGAAGTGATCACTCTATGTAAAAAAGGATATTTAAACATGAATGAAAAATTATTTTGAGGGCAATGGGTAATAAAACAATAACTATCAGGACTTGGGAAACTTGAGACATTTGTATAAAGAATGAGAAGATGAGATAATATTATAAAATTGGCAAAAATGTGAGTCTCTGAAGACAAGGTATTTAGAATTGTTGTCACTTTGTGGGTAATATAATTTTACCTTCAAAATATACCTCTCAAAAACACTTCAAAATATTTAGAATTCGATTTTTAATTCATTTGAGAAACTTACTAAAATAGGCTATATTAAAACCCAAACCTTATTTCAGCAAGTGAATCAGGATCTACAAATCAACCAATAATTTCTTTGTGACTTCAATGTTCATATTCTTCACTCCTTCACCATTCAATCTTGGAAAGTCTAATTAAGAAGACTACTGAAAATTTTCTCTCAACGCTCTGGATATTCTTATATAAATATCATGAAAACATTCTATATTAATCCCTTTCTGCTTAAATTTAGCATCTCGTTAGTAAAAATATAATACTTAATTAGTTACACTAATTTTCATTAATGTTGATATACATATGAAAAATTATTTGTATTTTATAAATTATCATATAAAAATGTTTTTCTTTTTGATGTTCAATGGGAAGTTGCCATAGTCTTTGAGCCAATAAAAGTCAATATATTTAATATATATGTATATATATAAACAATAAATTTTACTATTTATTCACATTGAGTTATTTTATAATTAGTGTTTAGAAAACTGACCTTAAATTATGGTGTGGTAATATAAAATGGGTGTTGAACTATGGATTCAGGAGAAATAAGTTCTAGTCTTGGATCTTTTCCTGTGTGACTTTGGGAAGGTTACTTTGTTGTCTGAGCTCCATTTTTCTCATTTCTTCAAATAGACAAAGACTTGATAGACAAGATAGATATATAACAAGCATACTGAACATGACTCAGAATATGATTGGACAAAAAATTTATTTTTGGTCTCTCATCAATCTTTGAAAATATGTTCAACAGAGGAAGGGATTTTCTTTATCACAGTGGGGTTCTGACACCCACAAAAGATTATTCCAAAGGAAACACATCCTTGCAACACTCAGCCTCCAATATCTTGCATAGCATCATCTTTTTAGAGGATGCCCATCATACTTCATTTAGACTTCAATGTTTCAGCACTGGACAGCCTTCACAGGCAAGTGCATATGCTTTGACCTCATAGGCAAGTGCATATGCTTTGACTGTGTGCCACTCCCTCCTGCATCTACACCTTTATCACTTTGCTAGGACTTGGATTACTAACACTGGTCCACTCTCTCATGTTGAGATCCTCTCTAAGTGGCTTATGCTCCAGCACTGCATGACAGGCTGTCACACTATGAAGATGCCCTCCTCTTCTCTTCGGTATCCAACATCTACATCTGGGAACCCTCCTGGACATACGCTTTCCTCATCCCACAAAAGGTCTGAAGCCCCATGCCAACTCCCATTCTCTCCTCATTTAGGCATAGATTCTCGCCATTGTTATCCTTACCTAAATGTTCTTGAATATAATTTTTCAGGACTGGAGGAAAATAGAAAATAAAAAGAGTAGAAAGAGAAAGAATAACAGGATAATCTGGCAAATATATTTTAATTGATTCAATCAAAAAATTTAAAATCTTGTTTATTTACCCAAATAATTACCAATTCTTAATGTTGTCCATTTCTGAATATCCAAGTTTATATCTGTAAACATTTTTATTCAGGTTGACTATTGTCTTTACCATTATTTTCTGGCCTTTTAAAGTTTGAATTACGTGATTGTCGCCATTGTTTCTAATATAAAATCAGTCAGAATTTATATCACTGTAAATCTTTGGGCAATGCACATTTTTTCTCTGCCTTCTTTCAACATGTTCTGTTTATCTTTGGCTATCAGTATTTTGATTATGGTGTAGCAGAAATTTTTAAGGTACCTGGAGTTTTGTTGAGCTTCTTGGACTTGTAATGACATACAGGAAGAAGGTAAAATTTGATTTTTTCCACCAAAATTGGAAAAATAATTACCATTATTTGTTTATCTGCACCATTATCTTTCTCTTTCTTTTATATTGAATCAAATGTCATGTAAGTCAGACTTCTTGAAATTATGCAAAAGTCAGAAATTTTCGTGTGTGAACTGCTTGTTTTTTTTCATGTTCTTTAGACTGGATCATTTCAATAGATGTGTCTCTCAATTCAAACTTTCTTTGCTCTCTCTAATTTGTGGGAAGCCCATCTGTTTAATTTATTTTTTCATTTCGATTATTCCATTTTTTCATTCTAGACTTTCTATTTTTATTTTATTTTATTTTTTACTTCTTATTTTTATAAATAACTTCCATTTAATCAACAATTATGGTCTCAGTTCCCATTAGGTCACCAAATATTTATGAAGATCACATCAGATTTATATTCTCTCAGCTGCTATTGCTGTCAAATAAGGAACCTTTTTCTGTTTCTTTTCATGTAAGAAAACGATTGATTTTCTAGCTTCTTTTGTCTTCTTATTAAGTGTGTTGATCTTTGTTCCAGTAGCCAAATAATTTTTGAACTCAAAACCAAAACATGCATTTTGCAGCACGTATAAGTGTTCAGCTCCTACAGTATTTTGCTGTGGCATTTTACTGTGAACCTTATAATTTTTCATATGCATGGACAGTTTAGGTTTAATCAAAGGATTTGTGCAGAGCTTACATGCATACTTTGTGGGTCCTTCAGCTAGAGCTCCTCTCTTTATGGGATATCTTCTCTCAAAACCCAGCCACTCTGGTTTCTTTCTAACTCCATCTTCTGATATATCCAACCATTGTCTGAGGCTTTCTACTTTAGTTATGGGCACCAACCAACTTGGAAGGTAGTGCTTCCTCAGAGGACAAGACATGTACCAGTAGCGCTCAAGTGAGGCCCTTCTGTCAAGGGGCACATAGCCTCAAGTTTCCATCCTTTTGTTGTCACTTTCTAGTAATAATGTCTGATGTTACCGTATTTTATATATATTCAGTTCTATAAATATTTTAGCTTTTTTCATCTCTATTTTGGTACATGGAGATATGTACAGAATCAATAAAGAAAATAGTTGAAAGACTTTAAAAATTGTATTTGTATTCTTTTTCATTATAGTGTAAAACAGAGGAGGAAAGCAAAATGATTTTTCATTAAATCTTTCTTTAAATAAATCTTTAGTATTTATTTTAATCCTAAAATTAAACCAGAGAAAAGGATACAAAAAAGCAGTAATATAGAATGATCCCCTTCCCAAAAAAACTCTACTCCAGTAATTGAAGAGAAATCATATACCTAGGAGCCTATTGAGGTCTGTGACAACTCCAATGGGAAGTTCTTTAAAATATATTTTCATGTTCACATTCAACTATAATTCTTCTTCCTGACTGGAATCGTGAGTGATTTATTTATTTTTCTTCTTTGGGGAGGTTGAAAATTTTGAAAAATGCTTCTAATTAATTATGGATGTTTAATTTCTTCAACTTGTATTTTAGATTCTGGAGTACATGTGAAGGTTTGCTATATGTAGATAAATATATATCACGGGAGTTTGTTGTACATATTATTTTATCACTCCAGTATTAAGTCCAGTAACCAACAGTTATCTTTTTTCTCCTTCCTCTGTTCCCACTCTCCCCTCAAGCAGACCCCGGTGTCTATTGTTTTCTTTTTTGTGTTCATAAGTTCTTATCATTTAGCTCCTATTTATACATGAGAAGATGTGGAAGTACAAGTATGGGAACCACCAGTGTATTAAAAACACCTAGGGTGTTGGGGCAAAAAAGACCTGTCTTTGAATCTCAGCACCAACATTTTCTTTGCTGCCCTGGGAAAGTCACTTAGTCAGTCTGGGTCTGTTTTCTGTCTTTCTGGGTTTACATAGTGAGGATTGTATTATTTACCTTGCAGGACCACTTTGAGGATTAAGTAAGATATGTAACATATAATAAATAGGACATATCCAATAAACGTTGGTAACTATCTCTCAAAAATAAAAGAACATGTGGTATTTGGTTTTCTGTTCTTGCATTAATTTGCTAAGGATAATGGCCTCCAAATCCCTCCATGTTCCTGCAAAAAGACATGATCTTACTCTTTTTAATGGTTGCATAGTATTCCATGGTGTGTATATACCACATTTTATTTATCCGGTCTATCACCGATGGGCATTTAGGTTGATTCCATGTCTTTGTTCTTGTGAATAGTATTGTAATAAACATTTGTTTTGCATGCATGTGTGTTTATGGTAGATTGATTTATATTTCTCTGAGTATAAACCCAGTAATGGACTTACTGAGTCAAATGATAATTCTGCTTTTATTTTTTAATAAATAAACAGATTTTAAAATGTATTTTTATTTCAATCAATGTTTAGAGGGCAGGTGATGTTTGGTTACATTAATAAGTTCTTATTTGTGATTTCTGAGATTTTGGTGCACCCATCACCCAAGCAATGTACACTGTACCCAATGTACCCAATGTTTAGTCTATTATCCCTCATCCCCACATGCCCTTTCCTCTAAGTCCCCAAAGTCCAATATATTCTTATGGCCTTGCTTCCTCATAGCTTAGCTCCCATTTATGATTGAGATTGAGTTACTTCATTTAGGATAATAGTCTCCAGTTTCATCCAGGTTGCTGCAAATGTCATTACCTCTTTGAAGAATTGCCATACTGCTTTCCAAAATTGTTGAATTAATTTATACTTTTACCAACAGTGTACAAGTGTTCTCTTTTCTCTGCAACCTCACCAGCATCTATTTTTCGACTTTTTAATAGTAGCCATTCTGACTGGTGTGAGATGGTGTCTCATTGTGATTTTGATTTGCATTTCTGTAATAATAAGTGATATTGAACTGTTTTTTTTCATATGCTTCTTGGCCACATCCATGTTTTTTATTGAGAAGTAGTGTTTGTTCATGTCTTTTGCCCACATTTTAATGGGGTCATTTTCTTTTCTCTTGTAAATTTGTTTAAATTCCTGCTAGATGCTGGATAATAGATGTTTGTCAGGTGCATAGTTTGCAAAAATTTTTTCCCATTCTATAGGTTGTCTGTGTACTATGGTAATAGTGTCTCTTTCTGTTCAAAAGCTTTTTATATTAATTATATTCCATTTGTTAATTTTTGCTTTGGTTGCAATTGCTTTTGGTGTCTTTTTCATGAAATATTTGCCTGTTTCCTATGTACAGGATGGTATTACCTAGTTTTTCTTCTAAGGTTTTAATAGTTTTTGGTTTTATATTTAAATATTTACCAGCACCTTGAAAATTGCTGTAGTCTCTGAATCTATTTTTATAGTTACATAGCAGTGAGAAACATATCTACAACCATCTGATCTTGGACAAATCTGACAAAAACAAGCAATGAAGAAAACATTCCATATTTAATAAACTATATTGGGAAAACTGGTTAGCCATATGCAGAAAACAGAAACTAGACCCCGTGCTTACACCTTATCCAAAAATTAACTCAAGATGGATTAAAGACTTAAACATAAGACCTAAAACCATAAAAACCCTAGAAACAACCTAGGTGATACCATTGAGGACATAGGCATGGATAAAGATTTCATGACTAAAACATGGAAAGCAAAGGCAGCAAAAGCCAATATTGACAAATGGGATCAAATTAATCTAAAGAGCTTCTGCAGAGAAAAAGAAATTATCAACAGAGTGAACAGGCAACTTACAGAATGGGAGAAAATTTTTTCAATCTATCCATTTGACAAAGGGCTAATATCCAGAATCTACAAATTTCCAAAAAAACAAAAAACAAACAACCCCATCAAAAAGCGGGCAAAGGATATGAACAGGCACTTCTCTAAAGAAGACATTTATGCAGCCGACAAACATGGAAAAAGCTCATCCTCACTGGTCATGAGAGAAACTCAAATCAAAACCAAAGTGAGATACCATCTCACGCCAGTTAGAATGGGGATCATTAAAAAGTTAGAAAACAACAGATGCTGGAGAGAATGTGGAGAAATAGGAACACTTTTACACTGTTGTTGGGAGTGTAAATTAGTTCAACCATTGTGGAAGACAGTGTGGGATTCCTCAAGGATCTAGAAATAGAAATTCCATTTGACCCAGCAATCTCATTACTGGGTATATACTCAGAGGGTTATAACTCATTCTACTATAAAGACCCATGTGTACATATATTTATTGCAGCACTGTTCACGATAGAAAAGACTTGGAATCAACCCAAATGTCCATCAATGATGGCACATATGCACCACGGAATACTATGCAGCCATATAAAAGGATGAGTTCATGTCATTTGCAGGGACACAAATGAAGCTGGAAATCATCATTCTCAGCAAGTTAACACAGGAAGAAAAAAACAGACACCACACGTTTTCACTTATAAGTGGGAATTGAACAATGAAAACACACGGACACAGGGAGGGGCATATCACACACCAGGACCTGCTAGGGGTTAGGGGGATAGGGGAGGGATATCATTATGAGAAATAACTAATTAGGTGATAGGTTGACGGGTGCAACAAACCACCATGGCACGTGGATATTTATGTAACAAACTGGCATGTTCTGCACATGTGTCCCAGAACTTAAAGTATAGTTAAAAAAAGGATTTAAAAATCAAATTACATAAAATGTAATAGTAATTTTTTTAAAGAACATATAATAAATCTTCTACAATCACATATGTACCTTCTTATATGATGATAAGATGTAACTATGGAGAGACTAGAAGGTCTGTGTTAAACTTGACCATTAACTTTTGGTTCTAGCATTAACTTGAACAATCTATGATAAATTTTTTATAAGGCATCTGAGTTCTGAAATAATTTTCCTATTTCCTAAGTCATGTTGTGCCTTCTCTGCCAGAAAATATATATCTACGTAGCTTAATAAAAAACTTATCACCCCCTTATTCCTCAGAGCGATGCTTTTGTTAAATTCTGTTTAACTGATATTCTTAAACTTTTTGGTCCTTTTTTTCCATTCTTATCAGATATAGAATGTCACTATTATTTCACAGCTAACTGATTCCTCACCCAGTCTTGCTTTTCCCTGAGGCACTAATAGAAAAGATCGTAAATTCATTCACTGTGAGGAATTAATTGGCTGAAAAATATATCAGCCTAGGAAACACAACTGCCTGACTCTGCTGCTGTTTGCCTGTGAGAGTTAAGAACACTTTAGAGAGGAAGTAGAAAATGGTGTTTCTGTTGTGACTGAACTCGAGCATTGTGAGTTTTGAGACTTGAAATAATTTAATGATCTGGACCACATCTGTTTCCTCATGTGTGTATACTGAATATTTATAGCATTTATCTATGTGTCCTGAGTTATTAAATATGATTTTATGTGTAAAGTGCTTAGCAAATATTTGTCACATTGAGTGTTTAAAAATAATAGATGACATCATTGTTGCTGTTATGTTACATCAAGTTCCAAAGGGATCTTGTATCCTGAGAACTCTCTGGGATACACCCCAAATTTACTGAAAGTCTTTTGTAACTTAAGATATTACACTAAATAATGTGATGCAATAATTTTCCAGGATTTAACATTAAATATTTTCTGAAGTTCTGGATTTTTTTTCTAGAGTCCCTCTGTTTACTATTGGCTTAAATGGGTTTTTTCATAATTTCAGAATTTAAAAATTTTTCATTTTTCATATATTTAAAGGGATAAGTATATTATAATATAGCCAAAATATGTGTTTGATAATATAGCATTTAAAAATGCCCAGTACCATTATTTTTTAACGTGTTCACTCTAGAGCTATAAATGCTTTAGATGAGATGCAGTATTATAATTTCCTGCCAACTTAAATTTTTTTTAAATTTCTTACTATTTATTTGCTTATCTAGGTAACTCTTAATTATGAAAAAGCAAGTGTGCAAAAGATGTCATTCAATTTAAGCACTAATTAGGTTCTCTACTTGATTTAGCGTGATTTCCCTCTCTCTTGTAATAATTCCAATCAATCAATAAGTATGTAGATTTGGACACACAGAAAGTATACTCAAAGGCATTCAGTCTATGCATGAGTAGTTTGCTGGATCCATAGCTGGTCAATCAGCTTTGCTCTTTCAGAAATTTGTGACTTAAACTATAATAAAATGCTTTGCATTGAGGTAGATTAATGGTAATGTCCTAGAGGAACATAGGTAAACTTTTGCTCCTAAGGATGCTGAAAGGTCTAAGATCAGTGACATTCTCAAGTCTTTGTGGTTTAATTATATTTACTTTTCTATGAAGTAATACTGTATCCTTCACAATTTTTTCCTCTGTTCTACAGATCCAAACTCCATATTTCTTACTTGGAAGGAAAAGCAATTTAGTTCCAGCAATAAGGAAAAGTGAAATGTTATTGTGGTTGAAATGGCGGGAAAATAAAGCCATTGATATCACCATTCCTCTCTTAATCATTTCAGACATGAATTTGGGCACCAGTGCATGTAGCCACCAAATAATCTCTTTTGAATGAGTGGAAATGGTCAGTTATATAAAAGCTTTAAAAGTGCAGGTCCGTAAAAAGCATAAACCCGTAACAATACTAACTATTCTTCCCTGATTCTCAAATGCTGGAAAAACAGATGAGCAGACAGACTCCATCTGTCAAGAAATGTAAAGGAAAAACATCGTTAATTTCTCTTGAACCGCATTGTATTTACGTGAACCTCTGCAACTTTTTAAAGCTTGTTTCCTGCTGGTGTTCCCTCCTACTACTTAAATTTAACATGGACAACAAGGTGTGTAGCCTAAAGCAAATATCTGTGTACTAAAGGTTATTGTGTAACTTGTAAGATAATTAACACTCCTGTTTTACACTTGACACTTAATATGTAGTGACATTTGTATTTGTGTATTCCAGTGAGCATATATTCTACAAATTCAAATAGAGAAGAAATTTCCCACTGCAGTATTGACTCTTCCAATAAAATATATTAGAAGTAGCATATTACTCTTTTTAAAAATATTTTCATTTTCAAATTGTATAATTTTTATAGGCTCTTTTATGTTGTAAATTAACTACAAAGATGAAAGAAATTACTAATCCAATCATGTATTGTATAGATTTTTCCTATAAATATGGTTTCATTGTAAGATATTGTGCTATAAATACAAAAAAAAAATTTGTTGTGGCTTAAACCAATTTTCTGCTGTTTGATTTCCAGTTTGGTGACATCTTTATGTGTGATAAACTATAAAATTTATGCTAATATAAACAGATTATTTCTATCTGTTCTTTTTAATCAGTTCTGTCACTTTGTCTAGAGGAAGAATACATAGTTACTTAAATAGTTAATTTAATTAATTACATTGTGTGTGTGTGTGTGTGTGTGTGTGTGTCTGTGCATTGCCCATTTGTGCATATACAATTATGGACTAGGGTTATAAGATATAATATAGGACCTCATAAGTTTGTTTGGAAAGTAAAATATACACATATCATATATATATATATATATCTGATATATATATGAGAGTAAAAAATACACATATGCAATATATATACACACATATCTGTGTATCTATATTAAAAGACATATAGGTATGTGGACACACATATATATACATATAAATAAAGGTATACTACATAAGATAATATTTGATAACAGGATATGAACTGCATAATGCTTGAGGAATTGATAAGGTGCATCATGATGAAGAGAAGCAATTTCCTACAGGTAAGTGTGGTACTAAACTCAGAAATAATTATATGTTCATGGAGAAGAGAGATAGAGGGAGAAAATTATTGAGAAAGTGGGAGATAAAATAACCTAGCAATGAGTATAATATTCTGTGTTTTAGCACTATGTTAAATGTATTACATAGCATTTATTTCATTCTTGTCTTATTGAAGACAAGAAAGTAATACATCTCTGTTGACTTTTAGCGTAATAGACAGGATTTCAGTTTTAAAAATAGTAATAACCATGCTTTAAAAATATGATCATTCTACAATTCTTTTTTAGACTTAGTGTTCTCTGTAACTATTTGGAGATTCCTTTAAAATATCTGTTAAAACATTTATTTCAGCAAGTCATTACTTCAACAAACATCAAATGATTAGTACATCTTTGTTTAAATAAGGTTCTCCATTTACTTATGCAAAAATGAGAGATTAAGAATACTGGCTATGTATTATACAATATGACTCTAGAAAGCTCAATTGGAATAACTTTTAACATAGGCTTTCCAAAAGTATATATATGATTTGTTGAAATTAAAAGCCTCTATGCACTATTAAAATTTTAACTGATGTTTGTGGTGTCATATTTTGTGTATTTATTTTATAGTATTGACATTTGTGTATCTATTTTAAGGCTCTTGACTAAGAGTGAACATTATTGCCTTATAAAGTATGTTAAATGTGCCAAAGTAATTTCAACATGTTTTTTTTTTCTGCCCTTTTCTCCCTAAATTATCTTTGACAACGTATGAAAACTAACTAAAGAGGCTAACAAATTTAAGCGGAAAGACGCCACATTAAAGGAAGAAACACAGCATCTCTCTTGAATACGTCCACAAAGCTTTAAAGAAGGAGAGTGATGATTAGGTAGAATTCCAAGACCTTTCCTGTAAGGACAGAAGTTGTGCTTCATTTTGCTAAGTATCAGAAGACATTTGAGGAGTGGTGAAGAGTCCTTAACAGAGTTTCTCTAATGCACATCCATCCCAGGTTTAATCCACATCTAACCTAGGGATATCTGTCAGAATTTATTTGTGTTATTTTGCAATTAAGGGAGCAAGTGCCTCTTATCTTGCTTCAGTAAAACATCCTTGCCTGCAGATATGGTCTACATATGCTTTGAGTAGTAGTTGATGATCACTTTCACAATAATAAATAATCTGTGTTTGAACTACATATTTAGATTTTAATTTACTTTTGAACAGGTTTTATTAAGTCATCCACTGGACCAATAAGTCCCATTTAAACACTGTGAGCTTTTCAGGTTAGGATAAGTTATCTTCATATTACCCATCAACAGATAATAAATGTTATTTTCATCTCAAAATCATAAATTGAGAATTCATTGAATTTTCCATTTTAAATGTTACCTTATATCATTTCTAAAGCAATCTCAAGGACATTGCTTCTTTGGCATTCCAGAATATCACTTTTGAAAAACTATTCAAGTGTTTAAACAGAAAAGAAGACATTTATGGTAGTGGAAAATGTCAACAGTCTCTAAGAGGATTTCTACCCGTATACTTTACCTTAAGGAAAATAGGTGGCAACTTGAAACCAATAAAAATGTCAAGGATTTGCTGATATTTTAATTTTTTAAAAATGTCATAAAGATCAACAATTTGATTTTCTCTTCTTTTTGCTTTTACTAGGATGGGAACATTTAAATTATTTACCAATTTTTCCTAAGTAATGTTATGTCTATAATTAAAATAAAAACTCATTTGCTCATATATTCAGTGATAAGCTTCCTATAAAACATTGTTACGCAGGCGCGGTGGCTCACGCCTATAATCCTAGCACTTTGGGAGGCCGAGGCGGGTGGATCACGAGGTCAAGACATCGAGACCATCCTGGTCAACATGGTGAAATCCTGTCTCTACTAAAAATACAAAAATTAGGTGGGCATGGTGGCGTGCGCCTGTAGTCCCAGCTACTCGGGAGGCTGAGGCAGGAGAATTGCTTGAACCCTGGAGGCGGAGGTTGCGGTGAGCCGAGATCGCGCTATTGCACTCCAGCCTGGGTAACAAGAGTGAAACTCCGTCGCAAAAAAAACAACAAAAACAAAAACAACATTGTTACATCTTTTCTGTTAAACTCATACAGCTTAACCATGGGACCAAAAGTGTATTTTTTATGTCTTTGTAGTATTTACTGATTGTTATAACAGACAACTGAGATTAGGGTAATTATTCCTCTTAAATATACCGCTCATGGTTTAAAGTTACTTAAATAAGCCTTGCTATGCTGCAGAAATCTTAATAAATCAAAGGACAAGCTTGGTCACAGTGACTTGTTTCTTGATTACCTCAATTCAAACACTGGGTGAATTTTGACCATTCTAGCAACTTTCTATATGAACGCATTTGATATTTCTACAATTAAATGTCTGTTTAGACTCCAGATCTTGTGATTTTTGTCCCACTTGACTTCCTGGAAGATTTCTTGATTTTCTTGACATGAATATGCTACATTCAGATATTATAATTTTTTTCTGTGTCTTCCTTATAGCTGTTCCTTTGGGATAGGCATGGAAAAGAAAACATCTCACCTTACAGTCTTACATGTTTATAGGTTTTATAATGCTATCTTAACACACATTACTTTTACTGAAAAGGATGGGTTTCCTTTTCACTCCTCATCATTTTTTGTCTTTGAATTGTTAAAAATTGTGAGTTCTAAAGCAAACCTTCTGACTAGGGCACTGTTTTTCCTAAAACTGCGTTAGTGAAAGAGAAAATCAGACTTTTCTTATAGACCACACTGCATCTTCAAATTCCATTTGATTTAAAAAGCATGTAGAGAATTTTAATATATGTCATATGTAATTTTAGGTTCTGACAATCCAGAGATGAGCAAGATCATCTCAGTCCCAAGATGATGACCCTGGTATCGCAGAAGAGAAATTACTGCCTGAAGATTCATCTCTCTTGATCATGCCAGCTTCTCCACAGTAACCATTATTATCTCAGAAAACTAGCCAACATTTATTTTAATTAGAAAATAAATAATATGCACCTAACTTATCTAGTGAAAGCGTCTTATCTACCATGGACCTTAAAGATAGTTAGCTGGCTGATTTTATCTGAGATTAACTTTTGGGGTGGGTCCTGATGAGAGTAAGATACTAAAAACATGATTCTTGATTGATTGTTACAGGAACAATTTAGATAAGAACAATAAGAAGCATGAACAATGAATAATGGTAGATGATTTATGTTTTAAAAATGCAATTAACTTTTTATTCTATTTATAACAATAGATAGTTTTACTATTTTTAATAATTATACTATCATTTTTAACGATAAAGGCAAAAAATAAAAATTGAAAGTGTATTATAATTATGTGCTTATACTGAAAATGAATATTTCTAATGTTCAGAACATTCATACATTCAAATTGTAAAACCCATCCTCACCAATGTTCATCATTTACATTCTTCCTCCTTCTTTGTGTTCTACTTTTCACTGCTCCTCCAGCTTTCTTTTTTTCTAGTGGGAGAAGATTAAGGTTCTTTTCTCCAGATATTTTTCCCCAAGTCATTTAGTTTGAGCTTCAAAAGTGAATTAAAGCCTAAGCCATTTCATATCTCTACTGAGGCCATTAAAAAAATAATGTATGTAGTTTTTTTCTTGGTAGGTTTCAATTAATTTAAGAGTAAACAAGAAGAATCACATCAACAGAAGGGCTAACAAAGTACAAAATCTACATTGTTAAATCTGATAAATTATCTGTCCTCCAAAAGGATTTTTTTCAGTTACCATTAGATTACCTCAAATAAAAATTTAGAGTTTCTAAAACTGAAGTAAAGTTTTACCCTTTTGTTGGGTACAGGAATAACAAGAGAAGCTTGGTTATTCATTTTAAGATACTAAATGTAGGTAATGCAGGACCTTAGATGTGTTTTTCTGCATTTAACTTTTCAGCTATGGTTTCTCTATTTGAATAATGAAAAAACAATACTTGAATTATAGTAAAAACACAAAAACACTTTTCTAAGGAATAAATAAAGTAATGTCTATGCATATACGTGGTAAATAAAACTTCTGCTGTAAGCAAAAGATATTCTTGTTTTCATAATAGAAGCCACAAGAATAATCCATTTGAGGGACAATATGCTAAAGATTTATAGTTACTACTGTTAGTCACCACTTTAAAAAATAAGCTTATTTTTTAGAGCAATTTAGATTCATAGAAAGTTGAGTAGAAATTATGGAGAGTTTCTCTATAGCAACTGCCCCTATAGACAGAAAACTTTCCAAATATGGCCATTCCACACCACAGTTGTATATTAATTATAATTAACGAGCCTGCATTCCCACATCATCACCCAAAGTTCATAGTTATGAACACACACTCACTCATGGTGTTACACATTCTGTGTATTTCAAAAATATATATCATGGCATATATTCAACAGCATAGTATCATACAGACAAGTTTCACTGCCATGAAAATATTTTGTGTGTGCTCTGGCTATTCATCCCTCTAGACACTAAACCCTAGCAACTACAGATTTTTTATTTTATTTTATTTTTTGAGACGGGAATCTTGTTCTGTCGCCAGGCTGGAGTGTGGTGGCACGATATCGGCTCACTGCAAACTCCGCCTTCTGGGTTCAAGCGATTCCCCTGACTCAGCCTTCTGTGTAACTGGAACTAGAAGTCCGTGCCACCACGTCCACCTCATTTTTTATATTTTAGGAGAGACAGGGTTTCACCACGTTGGTCATGATGGTCTCAATCTCCTGACCTCATGATCTGCCCGCCTTGGCCTCCCAAAGTCCTGCGATTACAGGTGTGAGCCACTGGACCTGACCTAACCACTGACTTCTTGTTTCCATCATATTGCTTTTTCCAGAATGTCTTATAATTATACACTAGGCAGCCAGGGACATACTGCATGCTTTTAGATAGGTTTTCATTAGGATTCTTTAGATTAGGAATATGCATTTAAATTTCTTCCATGTCTTATCATGAGAACTAATTTCTTTATACTGAGTAATATTTACATTGAATTTCCATATATTGAATAATATTCCATCATCTGAATAAACCACTATTTCTCCATTCACATTAAGAAGGACATGTTTGTTGCTTCCAAGTTTGAACAACTATGCATAAATCTGTTGTAAATATCCATGGGCAAGTTTTTAAATGGACAAACTTCATTTGGATAAATATCAAAGAGTGTCGTTGTTGAATCACAAGGTAAGACTATACTTATTTTGTAAGGAACCAAAGATTTTTTTTAGAGTGGACGTATTCTAGTTTATTAAGAGTTTTTTTTTTTTCAATTGTGAATGGGTTTTGTAAAATGCAGTTTTCCTGCATCTACTAATGCCATGATGTGATTGGTCTTCTTTAGCCTGCCTATGTGATGGATTACACTTATTGATTTTCAAATGCTGAACCTCCCTTGCCACCTGAAATAAATCTTACTTGATTACAGTGAATAATTATTTTCACACATTGTTGGATTTGATTTACTAATATTTTGTTGAGGATTATTTGTGTACGTTAATGAAAGATATTGGTCTGTTTTTCTTTAATATATCTGTCTGAATATAGAATTACGTGATTTTTACAATCAAGAAACAAAGACTAGTTTGATAGGTGTCAGCACAAAAGATATAGCATAGTCTTTTTATCTGTGTACATCATCTGCCATGATGTAAGTATGTGGAAATGTATTCCACATCATATGTTGTCAGGAAAATGGCATTCAAAACAAAAATGAGGTACCACTATGTTGTAGGACTGACTGGGTTTGACTGTGTCTCCACCTAATCTCATCTTGTAGCTCCCATATTTCCCATGTGTTATGGGAGGGAACAAGTGGGAGATAATTGAATCATAGGGGTGGGTCAGTTCTGTGCTGTTCTTACGTTAGTGAATAAGTCTCTGATGGTTTTAAAAACAGGTGTTTCCCTGCCCAACCTCTCTGTTTTTCTGTTGCCATCCATGTAAGATGTGACCTGCTCCTCCTTGCCTTCCACCAGGATTGTGAGGCTTCCCCAGCCACAGCAGCATGAAAATGGAATAATACAAGGACTTTCTCTTTAGTTAAGCTAAAAATAGGGTCCTTGTCACACAACCATGAAAGATTAAGCTTGTGGACACTTTGAGAATGACAGGGTTTATTGGATGAAAAGAAAATAAAAGGGAAACAGAGTCTCTCAGCAAAGCCACAGTCCATCTAGCTGGTTTCCCACCTCACAGATAGAATCCCCTGTTATCTCACAGGAATAGGAGGGGCTATGCTAATGGTGCAAACATCCATGGTTCCTCCCTGTTCTCTCAGTGCACAGGCCAGTTTTAGGTTCTCCAGGGACCAGTTTATACTTGGGTGTCTCATTCCTCCCTTTAAAAAAGTACATCTAACTGCCGTTAAGATACAGATAAGGATAGGAATGAGGATGAGGATGAGGGTAAATAGGAAGACCAATCTTAACTCTTTGCTGTAAGGAGGAAGACCAATCTTAACTCCTTTAAAGACCTATCTAAGGGTCCCCAGCAGAAAAGGCCCTCTCTCCAAGACTTCAGTTGCATAACTGTTTGGAGTTTGACGGCCTGAAGACAAGCAAACAAAGCCTAATTATTAGAAAACATGGAGCAAAACAAGAAAAGGATGAGTAAGCTCAGCTCAAAAATCATGGGGCCTTTTACCAGTGTTCACAGGGAGAAGTAGGCTAAAATCCTTACTGGTCAAAAAGTTTACCCTTTTGCTGGCATGTTGGGGTTCTGAGTTCCCTTTCCCTGTGCCCTATCCTTAACCAACCAGTTTAAGATTTAGGAAATTAACTCTTCCCTGTTAGAAGGATTCATCTAAGGGGAGTATTCCATTACAGAGACACAATTACCTATTAATAAAGAGGTGACAGAGGAGGAGAAATTAAAAAAAAGAAGACATTTTTTCAAAGGAGTCCTAGGGGTTCAGGATGCATTCGAAAGGGATACAGGGATGAATGGCTACGCATCCAGAAAAAGGGGAACAGGCATCCCTGGTTCCTTTCCCTTCTTAACAAATACCCAGGGTATGTGAGGGAGGGAAGGAAGAGCATCTTCTTTCCCTCTTCTTTCCTTGCATCCCTGAGTCCCAGTGACCTTTGCAGGTGCCACCCACTGGTGACAAAGCAGCTTGCACCTAGGAAACAGGGATTGCCTAGAGAATCACAAATATCTGCTCAGGTAATTATAAGCTGTGTCCCCACCCAAATCTCATCTTGAATTCCCATGTGTCATGGGAGGGACCTAGTGGGAGGTAATTGAATCATGGGGGCATGCCTTTCTCATAATGAATAAATCTGATGGTTTTAATAACAGGGGTTTTCCTGCACAGCTTTTGCTTTGCCTGCTGCCATCCATGTAAGACATGACTTGCGCCTTTTTGCATTCCACCGTGATTGTGATGCTTCCCCAGCCAGGTAGAACTGTAAGTCTATTAAATTTTTTCTTTGGTAAATTGCCCAGTCTTGGGTATATCTTAATCAGTACCTTGGGTACAAACTAATGCACCTTCTTATAACCTTTTACTAAGAAACACATTTTACTGTTCTTACACACTTTGCATGTAAATATATTTCCAGTAGTGTCAATTATGTGCCATAATAGTAACTTTTAGCAATTTTTAACTTCAATGTAAAATCTGGTAAATTGTTTTGAGTATGTGTTACTTGCAGCCAGGGTTCAACTCCTTCCAGCATTAGTAAGGGTATGGTTAGTTCCATATTTTCCCCAGGACTTACTACGTTGAACAGTTCTCAAAAACCAAAAGCAATTTATAACCTCAAAACATTTAGCATACCTTGCATCTGACCTACATAATTTAGTTCACCCATTTACATTTTGACGACTTTTGCATTTTACCAATAACCTTTAAGGCTGTTTTTATTTCCCAAAGATTAAAGTAACAGGAACAGAAAGATACCACATCTTTTATTTTCCCTTTTAAAAAATATCCGATCCAAGTGTTTATCTTCATTTAGGCTAATTAATCAGAGCTCTTTTATAACATCACACACAACATATACATAATGACACAGACAGGCAAAAGAAAACCCAGTCACTGGGTGGAGCCCTTTAAGAGATAGGGTTAGGAAAACATACAGATATCAAACCAGAAAGGACTCATTTCCTAAGCCAGGACTGAATCCAGGCCAAGCGGAGTCTAAACAAAGTCTTGCCATGGGGTTACAGATCATACCCCTGGGAGGTAAAACAAAATGGAGACCTGAAGAAAGTTTTCCAGGGACCATACAGAAAGACATGCAACCACATCAGAGTGGCTACAGCTTAAGACTAGCCTCACAAATTCTTTTTCACAATTAAAACCACAGAGAATATAAACAGTGATCCTTATTCTTAGCCTAGTAAAACATCTTCCAAAAAGAAGAAAAACCAAAAAGCTCATTTAAAATTCGACTCCTGAACCAGTGGAAGAAAGAAAAGGAAAAAAAAAAACAACAGTTTAAATATGCCTAGGAAAGAACCTCTTATTCTTACCCAAATGATTTCTGTACCCTGGAGAGAAGCTTAATGCCTGTGGGACAGAGTTGGACTCTCTGGCAGGGATAGTGGGACACAAGGAAGGGAAAGGGCATGAGTGCATGGCAGGGAACACCAGCCAGCCTGCTGTTGGACACCCTTGAGCCATGCATTCTAGCCCCAACCAGGAGGGGAGCAAAGAGCTGCCGTTCTTCAGTCCATCCCATGTGCACCTGTAGCCGTTGAGGTGCAGTTTTTTCTATTCTCAGAAGCCTGAGGAGTAAAAGGCTTAGAAGCAAAAGTGAAAAATTACTTTTTTTTTGTTTGCATTTCACTTATCCTTTCTCCAGACCCACATGTGGACTCCAAAAAATGTTCTAGGACTTTCTCCTTAGTTCAGCAAAATATGGGATTGTTGTCACATGACCATGAAAGATTAGGCTGGCAGACACTTTGAAGGGTGAGAAGGGCAGGGTTTATTTGGTGAAAAAGGAAAAAAAAGGGAAATAGGGATCCTCATCAAAGCAAGAGTCCTGCTAGCTGGCTTCCAGCCTCACAAATTCAACCCCTAGTTACCATCCAGGAACAGGAGGGGCCAGGCTCCCCTCCGCTGCTAATGATGCAAACTTCCATAGCTCCACCCTGCTTTCCCAATGCGCAGTCCAATTGGAGGTTCTCTGGGGACCCCTTTATACTTGGTTGTCTCAACTACACACCTATTAGAATGGTAAAATTTCAGAATCTTGACAGCACTGGATGTTGGCAAAAATGTAGAGCAACAGGAGCTTTCATTCTTTGTAAGTAGCAAAGCTAAATGGTGCAGTGACCCCTCAACCAAAAAAAATTTGTTGGTTTCTTACAAAAATAAACATACTCTTATCATATAATTAAGCAACAACAGTCTTTGATATTTATCCAAGTGAGTTGAAAACTTATGTTCGCACAGAAACGTGCACATGGATGTTTATAGTGAGTTTATCTGTAATTGCCAAACTTGAAAGCAACCAAAATGTCCTTCAGTAGTTAAACAGATAAATAAAATATAGTATACCCAGACAATGGAATGCTATTCAGTTCTAAAGCAATGAGATACCACGGTATTAAAAAAATGGAGGAAACATATATGTGTATTATTAATCCATATAAGTTTATCTGAAAGTTTATCTGGAATCACGCAGTATGTATGATTCCAAGTATATTGCATTCTGGAAAAACCAGTACTATGGAGGCATTAAAAAGATCAATGATAGCAAGGGTTCAGTGGAAAGGAAGAGATAAGTAGGCAGAATACGGAAGATTTTTATGGCTGTGAAACTACTCTGTATGATACTAATGTTGAATGTATTTCATTTTACATTTGTTGAAACTCGTAGAATGTACACCAAGAATTAATCCTTATAAACTATTGAGTATGGATGATAATGATGTATTAATGCAGGTTCATCAGTTGTAACAAACGTAGTACTTTGATGGGGTATGTTGATAATGGGGAAGGGTGTGCATGTGTGGGGGTAGGGTACAATGGGAAATTTCTGTACCTTTCACTCAATTTGCTGTGAACCTAAAACTGTTCTAAAAATGAAGAAAAAATAATAATTTTTCTCCCAGTTAATTAGAATGTTTTTGTATGTCATGGTCTTAAATTAATGTTTGATAAGTGAATAAAACAAAATAATAAAAGTTATTCATGACCAATCCATAGTTAATATCATATTGAATGAGCAAAAGCTGAAAGTATTCTCTTTGAAAATTAGCACAAGACAAAGATGCCCTCTCTCACCACTCCTATTCAACATAGTATGGGAATTTCTGGCCAGGGCAATCAGACAAGAGAAAGAAATAGTCTATTTAAATAGCAAGAGTAGTTGAATAGTCTCTGTTTGCAGATGACATAATTCTATATTTAGAAAACCCCAGCATCTCAGCGAAAATCTCCTTAAGCTGATAAGGAAATTCAGCAAAGTCTCAGGATACAAAATAGATGTGCAAAAATCACAAGCATTCCTATACACCAATAATAGACAAACAGAGAGCAAAATTACGAATTGCTTATAAGCTTAAGGAGTTTTTGGGCTGACATGCTGGGGTTTTCTGTATTCTCAAAGCAACCCTGAATATTGCTCTAAACCTGAAGTTACTCTACTTTTTCTTAACTACTAAATTATTAGGGTATCTTACCAAAGTAATTTACAATAACACATAACACTTTCTCATTATCCATTCACTTAAAAAATACATTATAGTTATCAAAATAATACGTTTTAAACTCAAATGATACTAAGATGTTAAGATAAATACTAACATTAATTAAAACAAAAATTATTAGCCAGGCCACTCCACGTTCCATTCTGTGGGGGTCTGTGCCACATAGGTAAAATCATTTAAATTATTTACTGATTTATTCTGGTATTCACCTCCATATTGCCAAATAATATGCTTATAATACTATTATTATGTCTCTCATAAATAATTACCTATTCATTTTATACTGTTTTATGAGGATACTGTTGTCTAATTCTACCCCAACACACAGTCATTTTTCCTTTCCTTCATTTTCTCAGTATATTGAAAGACACTGAAAAAGCCCTTTCATCACAGTTTTAAAAAAACAAGTAATCTATATCTGCTTTATCTCTTTTTGAAGCAGCTTCTATCTGTCCTGGGTAAACTCTAGCCAGCTGCACATCCAGGGACTGAGACATTTCCTCACCAACATTCATCGTCTAGTCTTCACCCTTTGGTGCTGGGTTTCTAGTTTTCTGTATTTTATGTCTTTGTCATTTATAACTCAATTTTCTTTTGTAGGATGCTTAGCCTGCAGTAGTTTCTTGAGAAAGGCTACATAGTTACAGTTTTTGTAAAGCCTTACATAAAGAAAAATAACTATTGTCTCAGTCTTGGTGGTCTCTTTGTTATGGAATTCTAAATTGATAATCAATTGTTATCAGCATTCTGAAGGCATAAACAATTGAAGTTATGTCTCAGTATTAATCTTAAGTAGTCTGAAAATATTCTGTTCCATTATATAAAATCTGCTTTATGTGTTTTTTTCTTTTTGTTACTTTTACAATTATTTTCCTTCTTCCCTTTGTTTCTCAAATTTTAGAATGATAGACTTTGAATAAATCACCTTTTTATTTGTGATAATAGACACGGTGAAATCTTTTAATTTTGACACAAATATTAATTATTTTGGATTTCTAAAAATAATTCTCTCCCATTTATTTTTATCTTCTCACGCTTTCTTTTCTCTTTTTTCCTTTTTTATTTTATTATTATTTTTTTTGAGATAGAGTTTTGCTCTGTCACCCAGGCTGGAGTACAGTGGTACAGTCTTGGCTCACTTCAGCCTCCGCTTCCCAGGTTCAAGTGATTCTAGTGCTTCAGATTCCCAAGTAGCTGGCTTTACAGGCATGTGCCACCACACCTGCTAATTTTTGTTTGTTTGTTTGTTTTTAGTAGATACTGGTTTTCACCATGTTGGCCAGAGTGATCTTGAACCCCTGACCTCAAGTGATCCACCTGCCTCAGTCTCCCAAACTGTTGAGTTAACAGTTGTGAGCCACAGCGCCTGGATATGCTCACACTTTCTAAAATACATGTTCTTCACATGTACCCCCAAACCTAAAATGCAATAAAAAATATATTAAAAAAAAATACATACCGTTGGAAACTGGATTTTCTACTATAATAGTTCATTTTTCTTTACTATTTTCTATTTCTTTCTTTTCCCTTTTTACTTTCTAGGAGATAGTCTCAACATCATTATGTAATAGGTATTTTTAAAATGTCTATTAATCCTTGGCTGTTGATTCGTAATTTAGAGTGAAACATTAAAAGCTTATTGGAACATGATGTTTATTTATGTGTATACGTGGATGAGAGCTTGTTAAATGGTGGAGTTCTTTCATAATGGAGTTCTATTGTGGAAACTCAAATTTTTTATGACTGTTAGTTTTTGTTACAGTTATTGTTTATTTGTTGTTTTTCTCTGTTTGTTTTTTTTTTTAATCTTTTTAGGCCATGCAGTTTCTAGAGATGAATTTTCAAATGTCTTGTCTGGTTATATGTATCTGTATGCTTTCCTACTGATTTTTGGTGAAAAACAAGCAGAACTATGATATATAACTTGTAGTTTTATTTCCTTCCTGATGGTTATGACAGTCTTTGCCCTCACTCCCACCCTCAACACTCAACACTGCTATCATCAGTTTTCTTGAAAGTAAGATTACTTTGACTCAGTTTATCCTGAGAACAGCATTCCTCAATCGCCTTTCCAGGAAGGGATATTCATGTATCTATATGGTTTGGAAAGTGTCTCTGTATAATAACCCCTCCTTCAGTAAAACATTAACAACTAAATCTTAATCCTATCTACTTGAGGTACTTGGCATTTCTACCCCAGGAAACATTCAGTGGATTTCTGTTGCACAGACATCTCACTTCTACATGTCATCTTGCTATGCAGGCACTTAACTCTCAGCTTTTTCTGTGGTGTAGGTAATTACCCCTCATCCTTCTTTCTGTCTCCAGAAAATATGTTACACTTCTCATCTATTGTCATCTCCTCTTTAGTATTCTATGTAGTTATAGATTTATACATTTATATTTTATTACTGTCATTTCAAATTACAAGAATCAGAGAAAAGTACATGTTCTGATTTTCATGCTTGATGATTTCCCTCAATTCTTGACCATTGCCTTTGTGAAATCTCCCTTTGTTCTCCCACACAAGGCCTATCAATGACCATGTCTAATGATCTCATTTAAGCTTGTTTCTCCTGGAATTAATTATATTTGCCAAGTTTTCATTTATTTTCTGAAAGTCTTCCCCCCACTCTGTGGTTTTCATGAGTGTATTCTCTATGTTTTCCTCAAAACGTAGAGAAATTCTTTCCAATTACAACTTAAATTTGTTGACAAGGCAGGAATAGAAAGACTTCAGCATATTTGTAATCCCAATGTATCTGTGATGTATTATTTAAAACTCCTTGAAGATTTGGTGATGCTATTTATTAAAATCAGCCCAATCATCCAAGGAGAGAGAATTATTGATCGATATGCACTGTTCCTTGGGTTCTAGTCGATAAAATTTAAAGAGAAACTTTACAATAATTCTTTCTATAGTTATCTTATTTCTTTGCTTCCAAAATAACTCTGTCTCATTTGTAATGCTTCTGACAGTGAGATAATTTTCCAATTCAATAACAATCATACTTGTGGATTAGAAAAAATATAAACCCATTTTCTTTAATGATAGGAAAATTTTGAAATTGTCCTGAGCTAGAAAGAAGAAAATCCAGGCCATTACAATATCACAAGAATAGCATAATAAATATAAAATGTGAATTAGCAAATAACAAAAAGTTTGAATATCAATCAACTCTGTCTACTGCTTCAGAAAAAAATGTTTGGTAATATTTGCCTTAAAATTTTCATTCTCTCAATTATTGTCATTGTTAGCAGATTTAAAAATCTGTGGGGAGTGTATATATAACAAGCTAAAATAATCTAAGACTACCAAATCAACCTTTGAATCAAAATTCCTTCCCTTTGCAATGTGTGTATAATTGTGTATTTGTTTGTATGACAATTTTCAGTAAATAAATGTATAAAAAATAAAAACATTTTATAAATATGTCAATTTCAGTTAATTTATTCTTATGTGAATGTATTCTGAAATATTTAATATTTGACAGATGTTAAATTACAGATATGAAGTATACTTAAGACATTTAAGACTTCTACTTATATATTTTAAATAACTACATCACACCTACCCTCATCAGTACACAGAATAATTTGTTTCACAAAATATGTATGATGGTGTTGTAAGTTCATAATACTAACTGGTAATTGCTCTTTTACTGTAAAAGTAAATAAAACTTTATGACTAAGCTATGGTTATTTAAATGATAATGCATTTTTATCACGTGACTGTGTTCTTAGAATTTGTTGTAAATGGAAACATATGTCAGATTTTCAAAAGGTAGTTACAGAACTACACTCACTATGTGGATGTATTTGATATAAGCTGTAACATAGAGCTTAATTATTAAAGAGAATTATTCTGCATTTTCTTTTCAAAACTGATTTATTTGACCAGAGAAATACTTTCTGTGTTGGATTGTCTTCCCTTTCTGGTGGGGTTATTTTACCTGCAAAGATATAAGAAAAATGCAGAAATATCTCTTTCTGTCCATTTAAGTCACATGAACTAAAACAAGATTTTGTAATTGTAGAGGTAGTTTTTTTTTTACCATGTGAAGAAATAAAATAAGTGTTTTAGACAAATTCATGTTTCTATACGCTCCTTGAAATATTACTATTTCAGCCTTCATAGAAGGCCTGCAATTTGCTATATTTATAATACATGAATCATGGCTTAGTTTATGATTTGATACTTTTTATGGGTAAAATGCATTTTTTGAAATCGAAAATCCTTTTTATATGGAGTGTGTCAGGATGTCGTGGTAGACAGATTGATGCCAAAGCCTGTTCACACACCTATTACCTATGAAGGAAAAAAGAAAATAGGAAATATCTGCCTGAGCATTCCTTTTCATTTCCTTTTTTCAGCTATTTTTCTACACCTTCTTTTCCTTTTCAGCCTGTATTTCAGCTCCTAATCTTCTTACTCTGGAGTCTAACTGTCATTCATTGTTTCTGAAATATCTTCTTTGAAGTCTCCTTGAATTTAACCCTGAGGCCCAAGATAACAGAGCTGCTACCTCTTCATTTCATTATTCCCCTCTCAGCATTCAGTAACAGTAACAATTCTTTTAAGCCCCATTCCTGATGATGTGCCACATTCTGTGATCTGATAGGTGACTCCACAACTTCTGTAGACCTGTTCTCATCAAGGTCATCAGCGACTTCTCCTTGAGATATAAAGGGAGTCTTTTAAGTCTCCATGTCTCTCTCTCTCTTTCTCTCCTTCTCTTCCTCCCTCTTTCTCTCTGTAACATTTGGTGACATTAGGTTTTTCTTTGTGAAACTCTGTGATATCATGCTACTCTACTATTCTTTCCTACTTCTTTATCTCAATTATCAAATGCCAATTTTCAGTCAACTTGGTAAATTTCCTGCTGGGATATACTCTTTAAGGGTTGGCATTCACTTAAGGTACTGCTTTGGTCTCTCTTTTTTCTTTTTATATACATTTTCTTTCTCCCAGTTGTTGACAAATATTTCTTAAGTTGCTACATTATTGCATATACTTAGTCATACCAGATAAAAATATGGCATTGACTCCAAGGTGTCAGAGCCTACTGAAGAAAGCAAACACTAAAAAGATACAATATTGTGTGATAAGTGCCAGCATTATGCATGTATATCCAGGAGAATTTATTTAAAATGTATTCCAGTTAACTCCATAAGAATGACATCTGGGCCTAAGTTTAAAGAGTAGAGAAATCAGTGACCGAGCGAAACAGAATGAGAGTGACTGGACAAAAGAGGAAAGCATTATGCAAAGGTTTGTTGTACATGTGTAAATAACAGGGTACTTTTTGTAACTACAAGTGGATTAATATTATTATACCACTGAACACATGTAAGAGTGATGCGAGAGATAAAAGTTAAAGAGATAGGAAAATATTAGAATATAAATGTCCTTCTATGACATCCCAAATAGTTTGGACTTTAACCCAGCAGTGACTAATAACAACCTAACATTGTCAGGGTTAACACTAATATTAGCTGATACTAGGTTATTATTCTGGAGGGTATATTCCTTTTTTCCTTTTTTTGAGATGGAGTCTCACTCTGTCATCCATCTAGACTGGATGGAGTGCATTGGCACAATCTTGGCTCACTGCAACTCTCTGCCTCCCGGGCTGGACCGTTTATTCTTATAACATTGGATTGAAGTGCAATGAGACTAGATTTAGAAAGGCCAACATGAACTATTTTCATAACCCAACCAGAAAAATGGCAGTGCAAGCAAGCATAGAGTGAGATGAGTGGATTAAGGAAGACAGAATTTTCCATGATGAACTGACCAGATGTGTTCAGTGAGGAAATATTCTAAAATGTTTTCCAAATGTCTTGTTTTACAACTAGTAAGACAATGCTGCAAATTCACTGGCAAATTAAAAACAGAACACAACGACTATGTCGTGTGTGTGTGTGTGTGTGTGTGTGTGTGTGTGTGTGTGTGTTTCTCCTATGTTTTTCCTTCAGGGAAAGAGAGAAAATAAGTAGTTTGAGACTATCTTAACATTTTAAAGATACTAATGCAGAAATGTTCAGTATGCGACTGCATTTCCTGTTTGGAATTTAAGACACCAATCTTGTCTGGACTTCAGGTATAGATTTAGAATTATTTGCATCACAGTGATAGATAAAACCTTGAGAATTGATTAATCTACCACATAGAGAACATGGAATTAAAGAAAAGCCAAATGTGGATTCCTGGTTAACACTGTTAATGTTCCAGAGGATTACCAAAAATAAATCAGAAACTATAAGCAAAAAGGCACAAAATCAGGAAAAGAAGTTCTGTGAATCTACAGCATACATGCATTTTGAGCACTACATGGTTAGCATTTTCACATGTCTGGGAGTAGCGTCTTGGAACTGTGAACTGAACATAATAGCAAAGAGTTTAGCCATTAAGCAGTTAGTGGTGATTTGGGGATAAAGTGACAGTAGTAGGTGCTGGCTTGCTACGTCTTAAGGAGTGAGTGGGGAACAGTAGCGATGGCTTGATTTTAAGAAATAGAGGTATATATACTGTGTCATTAAATAAGAATTCCTTGTTTAACTTTGAGATATTTTGTAAGTATTTTGCCTAATCATATACATAAGCAAACATTCCAACAAAAAGTGAAATATTTCTTTTATGGGTAAAAAGATAAATGATACTGTGCAGATCTTAAAGGGACAATTGGAGGTGAAACAATATTGTTGAAGAGATTTATAGATAGGTATATCTATACATATGCATATATATATTAGCATATATATTCATATATATGCATTTGTACATATAAAAACATACATATTCTTTCATAAAAGGTACCATACTACATACATACATACACCCACACACCCACACACTTTTGCTCCTAGAACATTTAGTTTAACGATATACTCTGAATCACGCATCTCGTTTCAGAGAGATTGCCCTTCTTATTTTTTATAGCTGTCTATTATACCAGTGTGTGGATGTATCCTGTGGTATTCAACCTGTCCCTAGGCATGGTATTTGCCTCACACTTCACTTATTTTACTATTATGAATAATACTGCGATGAATAGCCTTGTACATATGTTGTTTTCATGATGGGATACATATATTCAGGAGGAGTTCCTAAAAATTGGAACTGCTAGTTGAAAGCCTAAACACTTACTGACTTTGCCAAATTCCACTCCATACAGTTTCTTTCTTTCTTTTTCTTTTTTCATTTCTTTCATTTTTTTTTTTTTTTAAGCAGAATCTCACTTCTTAATCCAGGCTGGAGTGCAAGAGCATGATCTCAGCTCACTGCAACCTCCTCTACCTCCCGGGTTCAAGCAATTCTCCTGCCTTAGTCTCTCTAGTAGCTGAGATTATAGGCATATGCTCCCATGCCTGGCTAATTTTTGTATTTTTAGTAGAGACAAGGTTTCACCATGTTGGCGAGGCTAGTCTTGAACTCCTGACCTGAAATGATCTGACCGTCTCTGCCTCCCAAAGTGCTAGGATTACAAGTGTGAGCCACAATGCCCACCCTTACAGTTTCTAACACTATACACTCTCTGTTTCAATGTTTACAAGAACCTGCTTCTTCATAGATTAAACAGATTCTATTGTCAAGCTTTTATTTTACTCATGTTTTTAATCTGATATAAGAAGTGGTATCTCAACATATTTTTCATTTGATATGTGCTATGTTCTAAATATTAATGTCCCCCACAAAATTCATATATTGAAATACTAACATCCAAGGTGATGGTATTAGGAAGCAGGACCTTTGGGGTGTGATTAGATTATGAGAACAGAGACCTCATGAATAGGATTAGTACCCTATAAAGTGGGCTTCAAGGATCTTGTTTGTCCTCTTTACCATGTGAGAACACACCAGAAGACGGAATCTCCAGACGCTGAGTCTGCCAGCACCTTGATCTTGGACATCACAGCATTCAGACCTGAGGGAAATAAATTGTTATTGTTTATAAGCTATCCAGTTCACAGTGTCTTGGCTGTCCAAACAGACTAAGACAGTTGATATGGTTTGGCTATATACCGAGACAAAATCTCATCTTGAAATGTAATCCCCATAACCCCCATAATTCCCATGTGTCAAGGGAGAGACCAGGTGGAGGCAATTGAATCATGGAGTCAGTTTCCCCCATGCTGTTCTTATGACAGTGAGTTAATTCCCATAAGATCTGGTGATTTTATAAGTGTTTGATAGTGCCTACTGCATTCATTCTCCTTCCTGCTGCCGTGTGAAGAAAGTGCCTTGTGAAGAAGTGAAGGGAAGCAACCCCTTCAGCTTCCACCATGATTCTAAGTTTCCTGAGTCTTTCTCAGACATGCTGAACTGTGAATCAATTAAACTTATTTCTTTTATGAATTACCCAGTCTCTGGTAGTTCTTTACAGCAGTGTGAAAAGAGACTAATGCAATAGAATTTCATTATGATTAAAGTTTAATATTTTTGTATAATTAAAAACCATTTACATTTTTTTAGATCTGTTTGTTGCCCTTTTTGTTGAATTTCTTGGATTTTAAACACATTTATTACAAGTAAAATAACTCTTCCTTGAATCTGTGACATTAAAGTCCAAATATCTCATATTTATTTTGTTTTGTGTTTTCTTTGGTCATGAATAAGTTTTTTTGTAAAACTTATCAATGAGAACACATGGACACAGGGAGGGGAGCGTCACACACTGGGGTCTGTTGGGGGGACTAGGGGAGGGACAGTGGGGATTGGGGAGGTTGGGGAGGGTTAACATGGGAAGAAATGCCAGATATAGTTGATGGGGGGATGGAGGCAGCAAACCACCTTGCCATGTATGTACCTATGCAACAATCCTGCATGATCTGCACATGTACCCCAGAACCTAAAGTACAATCTTAAAAAAATTTAATCTGAGAGACTGTTTCAGGGCACGATGGGATGTGGGAGTCTAACATGCCTTATACATGGGAGTCGAACATGCCTCATACCTCTCCCACATTAACATCAACACAGACTTTAAGTCTGATAAGAAACATTTTACAACCTATTTTCTCTGAAGCCTGCTAGCTAAAAGCTTCATCTTCATGAAAAACTTTGGTCTCTGCAACCTCTTATCACAATCCAGACATTCCCCAGACCAAATCAATGTATTTCTTAAATGTATTTGATTGCTATCTCATGCCTTCCTAAAATGTGTAAAACCAAGCTGCACCCCAACCACCTTGGACACATGTTCTCAGGACCTCCTGAGGGCTGTGTCACCTGCCATAGTAACTCATATTTGGCTCAGAATAAATTTCTTCAAATACATTACAGAGTTTGACTCTTTTTGCCAACATTTCTCTCTTTTTGAAAAGTTTTCTGTATCATCTCTTCGAATGAGCTTTCTACCCCTTGCTCTTTCTCAATGCCCCTTTAGAGGCCCATGACTCTCAGAATGTTTCTTTTGAGGCTATTCTCTTGATCTCATATGCATTAGTTATTCCTTTTCAATTCCTTCTTTCCTCTGACTATGTATTTTTCACTTAGCCTTTCTTCAAGCTCACTGATTTGTTCTTCTGCTTGACCAATTCTGCTATTGAGACCCTCCATGTGTTTTTCAATTTGGTTATTGTATTTCTCAGTTCCAGAATTTCTGTGTGTTTTAAAAATTATTTTAATATCTTTATTAAATTTCTCTGGTAGATTCATTAGTTGCTTTTCTGTGTTATCTTAGAGTTCACTGCATTTCCCTAAAACTGCTGCATCGAATTTGTGATCTTAGAGCTCTCTCATCATCTCATTAGGGTCATTAGCTGTCTCCTTTTCTTGACCATTTGGGGAGGTCATGGTTCCCTGTTTGCTCATGTTTCTGATGGACATATGCCTATGTCTTCGTGTCAAAAGAATAGTTGTTTATTCCAGCCTTCACTGTCTGGCTTGGTTTGCTTTTTCTACGGTGTGTCTGTCTAGAGGTTTTGTGTCAATCGACCATTGAGTTCCCTTAGCCTGAGACTGCTGCCTCCTTTTCGGCACTAGATGGCTCCCTAAGATCAGGATTTTTTGGGCCGTTGCAAAACTTGGAGCACAGCCTGTCGTGGACAGGGGTTCACAAAGAATATACCATGGGTTTGTGGGAAGGCTGCCTAGCAGTCTGTGCCCAAAAGATATCTTTATTGTGCCACCCACTGTGTGGTGCTGTTAAACAGCCTCTCTGATTTGATGTCTGTTTTGCTGGGATGAAGAGCAGCCAGTAATTTTCATGTGCAGGTTGGTGGTAGCCACACCTCCGCCCTTTCTTTAACTGTCCTCAGGATTTTCCATCCTGTAGGCACTTGGGATGCAGGAATCATTTTCTTGTGAAGGAACCCAAGTTTGTGGGTAAGCTGGCTATCAATCTCAATCTCACTTTTTCCAGTGTAGAAACCGTGAGTCAAAGAGACTTTTCTGCACAGTGCTTGAGGGAAGACCATTCCAGTTACAGAGCTCATTTCTTTTACCTTCTACTCATGATTTTTCAGTTCTCTGTGGCCTTAGAAATCATTAGAGCCTTGGTTTTTAGTCTTAAGATATTCCTGGTATTCATCTTGCCCATTTATCATTACAATTGGTCCTTTGAGCATATTCTGTGTTTATCTCTGGACACTTTAATATTCCTTTCATTGAATTCACTAAAGAGTTTGCATAAAATTGTTACATATTGCATATATTTATCTTTGGCCCTTATCAACATTTTAAATATTTTCTTCCAATTTTTCTCAACTATTATCTTTACTTGTAAGATATTTCAAGTTTTATGCTGTCAAATTTATTAGTTTCCTTTCTAAATACTTTTATCTTCTTTAAGCAATCCTTTTCTATCTTTACGTAATAAAACTACACTCTTATTCATTTTCTAAAATGTTTATAGCTTTGATTTCACATCTAGGTATTTATCTAAGCTTATCAATATTTTCCAAAATGGATAGCCTATTTTCCCAACACCGTTAAAATATGCCACATTCTCCCCACTGACTTACAATGGCATGTTTCTTGAATACAAATTCCCATATCTGACGTGTCTGCTTCCAGAGTCTCTCATCTTTCACATTGATCCAGTCATATATTACTGTACCATTGCTGTTCCTTTTTTAAAAAAGTCACTAAAGCTTCGATACCTTGTTGTCAAACTACCCACATTGTTTAACTTTTCTTCAAATTGCCTTGTCTTCTTGTCTGTTTTTTATGACAGATAAATTTTTAAATCATCTTGTTTAGTTTCTTTTTAACATCTGTTTTCTTAAACTGTTGGGCTATTGTTTGGTATAGCCTTGAATCTATAGATTCATTTGAAATATCTATTACATCAAGAAACATGGTGTGTCTCTCACTTAGTGTACCTCTTCTTTTATAGCTTTAAGTGATGTTTTATGCTTTTTTCTATGGTTCTTGCCTGTATATGCTTATGAAGATAATTGATGAATTTGGGGCCATTGTCAGTGTATGAGACAACAATTCCTATTTGTACAATGATACAGGAGTCTGCCTAGATTGTTTAATAAGTTAAATAGAACTTATTAGTTCTGAAATCCTAATGGCTGATTCCTTTGGATTACTTAGGTAGGAAAATCATCCAAACTTTTATTAGTCTCATTAACTGACAAGATCTTTATTGTACTAATGAATGTTAGTGGCAATTGTTATAACTGTTTTGAATGTTAAGTATAGTGATTCCTACAGTTTTTGATACATATAGTTTTTATACAGTTAAGGACACACTATTTTATTTTATTTTTTACCAGTAATAAAGGTTCGATGTCTCAATAATTACTGTACAACTACTAAGAATGTTACATCCACCATTTGTATTTTTTCACCCCCTATTGGGCATAGGGTCTCAGCTGAGGTGGACACCTGGAGATCTGCAGTGTCATGGCAGCCCCACTGTTGGAGAGAGTTTAAAAGTGTAAAAACTGCCTTAGGTCTAGAAATTGTGCAAGGGTTTGTGCTTTTTTTGTTTGAGTAACTTCCCTCAGACCCCTGGTCATTTGTACTTAATTTTTTTTTGCTGGTACAAGCAAAGTAGTATCCTTATCATCTGTCTCTCTACTTTTGCATAGGGGCACCGTGTTCTATTAATCATCCCCATGACTCTCTACATTCCAACCTCCTTGGCTGCCTTTGTTAACTTGCGTATCACCATGACAGTGTGAACCCTTGGCTTCTGGTGGCTAAGAGCTGCCACTTCACTATTGTTTCAGGGTCTTATATTCCCAAATCCTGCAACAAGCCAAGATCCTCAGCATCATCTTCGATACTCAGCTCCTACATTTAGTACAGAAGAGGAGAGTCACTATTGAACATCTTAGAGATTCTAATATCTCCCTCAGCAGTGCATTCTTTATGGCTTCAGTTAATGGTGTGTCCTCTGGTCTTTTGCATGGAACATACTCATCTGAAGGGGCTTCTGTTCACACATAGTTATCAGCTGCAGCACATATATATCCCTGAGTCCTTTAATCCCGTCCAGCACAATATATCACAACAATATTTACATTTTAATCTCACTTAGCATGGGCCATTACATTTTCAATGCTCCTATGAGCCATCCTACTAATGAGTTTGTACTATCTACTGGTACATTAGCAGAGTATTAAATCCATCTTAGGAGAGTGCTCCCAAGTCAACAAACCCTTGCCTATATAGTTGTAAGTTATGACTCCCTGATCAAACATTCTTACAATATACCCCTCAGCTCCTTTCAGTACATACAGCCTAGGTTTTTAAAAAGCCAGAATGACCTTGCAATAATAAAAATCTAACTGTGGCATTCCAGTGCTAAATCCCTTCCCTGCTTCCCCATTGATCTCAGGATAAAGTCTTAAACATTTCTCATATCAAACATGGTTTTGAATGATCATGCCTGATCTATCTCTCATTTCATCTTGCTTTGGTCTCACTCCTGTTCACTATGCTGTAATCACACTAGCATTGCTTTTTGTTTAGATTCCAATAGGCCCAGCTCCTTCCTCACTTAAAGCCTTCCAAAAAGTTATTCTATCCACCTGAGGGACATCTCCCAACTTCTCCCACTGTACCTTACCTGGCTAATTCATGTTCACTCTTCCAATTTCAACTTAATAACCATTGATTCAAACAAACCCCCCACCCCCACCCCACTGTGATCTGATCTCCCCTACAGTAGGTCAAGACCTTGTGATATTCTCCCATAGCTTCCTGGACTTTCATTGTGTATGTGAATCCCAATTTTACTTACTAAGACTAGTTTAATGCCTGCTTTGCAAGCTAAACTGAAAACTCCATGAGGGTAGGGATCCTGTCTGCTTGTTTACTTCTGTGTCTTCAAGATTTCTCTTCCTAAAATATGTTGCCTGCATTCTTTGACATAAAAAGTCTCTTTGCAGTTTTTTCAGGCTTCTAATCCTGGTTCTTACCCTCATGTGATTCGCTATGGGCTTTCTTCCATTCTGTCCTATAGTTGTCTAAAGAAAACAATAATCACTATTAACATCACAATAAAGATTAACACCAACAGTCATGTAACATCCAAACTAAAAGTTCCATTCCCTCCACAGAACAATGACCAAAAGATAGTTGCAAAACTCATATTCAAAACACCTTGCTCTGAACATTCCAATGAAGACTCAATCAAATCTTCTGTATCAGTCTCTTTTCCAATTTAAGCAAAAACAAGAAACACCAGAAATTACCCAGAGCCGTTCTGTTAATATTCCTCAAAAAGAACTATTGCAACTTATATGCAAATACCCAAATAGAGAAAATATCACTTGCCCAACTGCCTAATTTTATATTCTGTGATGCCTATACCCACAAAGTGCATGAAATGTTACTGTGATAATAATATCAAACAACAAAACCAACATATGAACAAGAGCAAGTAAGTAAATCTCTTACAAGGGAATAAATCTTGTTCGAATTATTTCCGTATACTACTATATTTTCACCATTCTTTCTTATTTAAACTTTCCATTGGTTTTGAACATGTTAACTCCAAAATAAAAACACTCAGTTGTTCTGTAAAAATCACACCTAATTTCAGTTTCATTCTCACTTGAATTGAGCAGCTTCCTTACTGTGGCATTTTGGCAGCTCTGCACAGCTGCTCAGTTTTTCTCTCTTGGAAACTAATAAATTCCCAGGAGAAATGAGGTCCCACGTAGTGTAAATACCAGGAAGTAAGGCACCTCTGCTGGTCAGCAGCCAATCCTGAATCCAGCAAAGTTCCATCTTCCACCCTCCCACTCCTTCCCCTAAGATGGCACAATAAGTGGTGAGTGAGAAATCATTCATCTCTCATCCTGAAATGTTGCAGGGATCAGGATAACGTTTTCTGTTTGTGGCTAATAATAGGAAGGATTACCTAATAAATCATGGAACCTAAAACATTATGTCAGGTGTTCCATCATATCCCAATTGCCCCATCAAAGTGAAAGTGGCCATTTCTGCAAAATACACACTTAGAAACACACACTTAAAATACTATGCCCAACTTTTAGACACTTACCTCTATCTTAATAAAGACCCAGTTCCTAAGCACATTTTGTATTAAAACAGTCATGATGTTGCCTTATCATGCCAACAGAAATATTGCAGTCATGAAAAACCATGGATACACTTCTATGGTTTTGAATTGTTTAAATTCCCATGAAGCAGCAGACAAAAAATGGATGAGAAAGCCATATTTCACAGTAATTTCTCACCATATATTCACACAAATATTCATTTCTCACCAGTATGGACACAGCCACACATTCAAAATCTCTTGGAATTTACTCAACAGGGGCTCACTCATCCAGTCATCACTACATTGTTGTTTTTATTTGCTTAAGAAAAAACAACCTTCACTGAGCTCCCAGGTTAACAAGTAAAAATTACAAAGCACTTCCCAGGATGCATTACAGTCATCTGCTGTAGTCCTGCTTCCCACATCAGCTGGAGAGACTCTGAAGTAAAGAAACCATGAGTACACCCTCCTGTATCCTTAGCATTAAGGACAGATTCTGAACCAATGTGCCTATTTCTTCTGCCTGTCTTTAAGGCAGGGGTTCCTCAAGTGTGGTCCCCTGGCCAGCAGTACTAACATCAAGTAGGACCTTGTTAAAGATACAGATTGTCAGGCCTTATCCTGACCTTCTGACACAGGGAACTGTGAGTCTATTAAACCTCTTTCTTTTGTAAATTGCCCAGTCTCAGGAATGCCTTCGGACAGAGAGGGGTGGAGAGTTGGGGAGGGATAACATGGGGAGAAATGCCAGACCTAGGTGATGGGGAGGAAGGCAGCAAACCACATTGCCATGTATGTACCTATGCAACAATCCTGCATGTTCTTCACATATACCCCAAAACCTGGTCTAAAACACCCTCGTAGAACTAATTCCTCACCTCAGCCACTCACATGTTGCAGCCCTCCCTGCCCAGAAACACGTGCTCACTCTCCTCTGAGTGCCAACTCAGAGTCAAGAGGAAGATATCACACAAAATCTCCTCCATGAAATACCACTCCAAGTCCAGCATTTTTGAGAGGCGGATATCACAGCCTTAATTTTCATCATAGACTCCAGAGACTCCAAACCAGGTGATTTAGAGCACAGGAGGCTTGTGGATGTTCCTGAGCACTGGGCCTGTCTTCTGCATGACATAAGAGCCTGCATATCCTCATTTATGAGAACTGCAGAAAATGGATGTCCTGTCTCAAGCACAGGTTACTTTCTCATTTGCTGCCACCTTGTGACCTACTTCAGCTGCTACTGCCCGCTGGCCCTTATCCAGCTTAGATGGAAAGAACTGTGCATGTGTTTCAGCTGCTTAGGAAGGGGCCTGAATCTTCTTTGTACCTGAGGTCCCTGCACAGTGCCTGGCACACAGCATAAGTGACTGGGGAGTGACTGGGGGATCCAGCATGCACCCATCATTTACAGGGTCATCACAGTGGGAACAGAGAGAGTTATTCTCTGGCCATTTAAGAAGGAACACTAATTGTTTCCACTTCAGCTTGCATGCTGAATGATAATTGAGCTGTATTTCTTTAGAGGGCCCTGTCACCAGGCTTTATGCCGATTTGTGAAAAAACTGCTAAGGTTTCTCTGCTCTGTCTCCCTCTGGGTTCAATGAAAAGTAGACAATATTGAAAACAACTGGAGACTGTATATTATATCCGGGAGGCAAAAACATGAAAGTAAGAGGCACCAAGCCCCCTACTCATGCGGATAGTCTGATTGATAAAGGAATAAAATCCACCTACCAGAAGACCCTAACCGAAGAACTGTTTTGAAGCTAGGAAAGCAAATGTGTTGAGACAGAAAACCCTTGTGTTGTAAGATGCTAAGAAGCTTCTAGGTAAGGGCTGTAGCAAAGATCCCTTTCCTAGAGGACAGTCTAGAGCTGGGCCAGGAAGGAGGGCAGAGACATGGCTGCAGAAAGAGTGGAAAGCCAGGGCCTGCGAACAGTCCTGAGGGGAGTGGAGAAATGCAGGGAATGGCAGGGAGTCCACAGCCTGATTGTTGACAGCAGGAGAGATGAGTGGACTAGTGCAGAGTGTGTACCTGTGTGTATGTAGGAAGCAATGGTTAAGGATAGATAAGTTGATGAGACAATAAAAATGATTGTGAGACATAGTTGGGTTTGAGGGGAGAGGCACAGGTTGTTGACAGTACTTGAAAGCCGAGCACAAAATTGCAGTCCGTGCAGACAGATGCCTGTGTAGAAACATGATGGGGAGGCCTGCATCCGAGGAAGGCTCTCCTGAGAGAGGGCTTTGCAAAGAGTTTATAAGGAAGCCCTAGAATTGTGGGGGTGAATGTCCAAGCTCACTACACGGAGAAGGAAGAAGAGGTGCTGAGTGGGACAGAGCCCATGCTCACAGCCCCCTGTTCAGTTACAGCTCCTCTGCCATCTGGTCTTCATGGACTGGGGATTATGCACAGTAAAATGATGGTTACCCCTTTTTAAAGAAATTATTCCAGAGGATAAAAGAACTGTGCCAATAAAATGTCTAGAAACAACAGCTTACTGTTTTTATATAAGAGAACTGGACATGAAGGACCATGTACCAAGTTTACCCGTGGGCAGTCTACTGCACATGGCGTGAGAGCCTTTAAGGTCCTTAAAGAATGATGGCAGAGAGCAGTGTAGTAGTTTAGGGAATGGATATGGGTACTCTCAGCCTCGGACAAAAGGGGCCAGGTGGGGGTCCAGGAAGGGGCGCTTGTTTTCAGACAACCAATGGATGGAACAGACGCAATAGGAGATGTAGGCCATGAAACTTCAGTGTGCGTGGTGGGACAGGGTTGAGATAGGTCCTGTTTGGTACAGGTAGGGGCCAGGATGGGGACATTGGGTGCCCCACAGTTATAGAAGGATGAGTAATTAAAGAGTAGAGGTATGGCTATCTAATCAGCTTTCTGATTTGGTGCTTGGGCAACCTAACTACCTTAATTGTAGTAACTTGAATACTAATGTGGGAAGGGCATTAGAAAATAGTTTGTCTGTGAGCATATTAAGTTGCTGAGCATATCAGGGTGGTCAAGTTACTGGGCTATGATAGTCTTGTGTTAGTTCCAGGGTTGATAGTGAAGGTGGGGAATCCAGTGGCATTCTGAATTTAACATTAAATTCTGACATTATGAAATAGACAGTAAACATATAAAAACACTAATCATTAATCATTAGTGATATGAAAAGACACTGTCATCAATCCATCATAAAAAAGATTCTAATGATTGACTCATTAATCATTAGACAACTGTGAAATAAAACCATAATGTGAAACCATTACACAAAACCGAAATGGCTAAAATAACATCAAAGAAAAACACCTCACTTTGGAGAAAATGTAGAGCTCTCAGGACTTTCTCACATAGCTAGTGAAAGTAGAAGTTGGTACAACCACATGAGAAAACCTTTTCCCTGTAGCTATTAAATCTGAGCAAGTAGCATATCCTACAACTCAGCAATTCAACTCCTGGGTATATACCCAACAGCCATGAGGGGGTATGTTCAGGAAAGGACATGTAAAGGGGTATTCATAGCAGCATTATTCATAATGATCATAAACTGGCCATAACTCAATTGTCCATCCACAGTGGAATGGATAAATAAACCACCTC
>CAUYNB010045964.1:0-85769 GCA_963574225.1 Lagothrix lagotricha
GAAAAAAACAAACAAACCCATCAAAAGTGGGCAAAGGATATGAACAGACACTTTACAAAAGAAGACATATATGAGGGCAACAAACATATGAAAAAATGCTTATCATCACTGATTATTAGAGAAATGCAAATCAAAACCACATTGAGATACCACCTCATGCCAGTTAGAATGGCAATCATTAAAAAATCTGGAGACAACAGATGCTGGAGAGGATGTGGAGAAATAGGAACACTTTTACACTATTGGTGGGAGTGTAAACTAGTTCAACCATTGTGGAAGACAGTGTGGCGCTTCCTCAAGGACCTAGAAATAGAAATTCCATTTGACCCAGCAATCCCATTACTAGGTATATACCCAAAGGATCATAAATCGTTCTATTATAAAAACACATGCACACGTATGTTCATAGCGGCACTGTTTACAATAGCAAAGACCTGGAACCAACCCAAATGCCCATCGACGATAGTCTGGACAAGGAAAATGTGGCACATGTACACCATGGAATACTAAGCAGCCACAAAAAAATGATGAGTTTGTGTCCTTTGTAGGGATATGGATGAATCTGGAAACCATCATTCTCAGCAAACTGACACAAGAACAGAGAATCAAACACCACATGTTCTCACTCATAGGCAGTGTTGAACAATGAGAACACGGGCACACAGGGAGGGGAGCATCACACACTAGGGTCTGTTGGGGGAGCCAAGGGAGGGACAGCGGTGGGTGAGGAGGTCGGGGTTGGATAACATGGGGAGAAATGCCAGATGTAGATGATGGGGGGATGGAGGCAGCAAACCACACTACCATGTGTGTACCTATGCAACAATCCTGAATGATCTGCACATGTACCCCAGAACCTAAAGTACAATAAGGAAAAAAACAAAAGGATAAGAGAGTTTTTAAGGCCAGCTGCATTATGATGGAAAACTTGCTGAAAATTGAATTGCCTTATTCCTATTGGCCAGATAATATAAACAAGCTGAGCCATGGAGCTTAGATAAACCACGATATGGAAGCTGACAAAAGAAATGTCAAATTGGGCCAGGGAAATGAGAAGGATTTATGTGGGGATGACCAGAGAGAGGAGGTTCTGGACAATAGTGGCAGCATGGGTTGGACAAACAAAGCCAATTTGCCTGAATCCAGGAAAGGAGAGAAGCTTTGTTAGAGTCCAAATGAAACAAAACAGCAAGGAAAATCCCCTTATTTCCATCCTGGTACTTAAAATCCCAAGACAAGTTAAATGAGGTCTCCTGAAAGTGGCAGTGAAACAAAGACAGCAACCAGGAAATTGATTTAGGAAGCAAAGAATACAGGGTGGATTAATCCAAAGTGAATAGTGATAAACATCCTGTAGAGTCAGATCTATTTTTAACCAAGAAGAGGCTTACCAAGGGAGATCTCTAATGTCTTAGGGGGATCTCCTATGTCTTAGGAGGGTTCTCTAACCCCCCTAAGTTGGGTCTTTAACCCAAGTTTGGACAACCATCCTTGCTCTTTACCAAGAGCGATCTTTAAGCCCCTGTGTTTTACGGGGAGCTCCAACCCTTCCAGGTTGGGTCTGTAACTCAACTTCATTCTTTACCTGGGATAAAATGTACCCCCACCACTCACCCAAAGTTGGCCAATTGGTGCTGCAGTTTATTTCCTTTGGGTCAGGGGTCTCTTCAGTAGTCCCTTTGTGGTTCACCAGGAGGATGTTACCAGAAAGGGGTCCCCATCGAGACCCCAAGAGAGGGTTCTTGGAGCTCATGCAGGAAAGAATTCAGATCAAGTCCATAGAGGAAAGTGAATACAAGTTTGTTTTTTTTAAAAAAAAAAAGGAATGAAAGAATAGTCACTCTATAGACATAGAAGGGTGATCCCGAAAGTAAGCACAGGAACACATCCACCTAAGGTACAATGCTTTTTTGTATATAACAAAAATCATAGGAGATATGTGCTCTACCACAAGGATTTGGGATAAAAGATTGCTGATCTTTGTATAACTACTATCTTTCACAAGAGTCTACATTATTATCTTTAAAGCAAAACTTGTTCTTAAACTAGGAATGCTTTTGTTCTCAAGATATCAGGACATTGCCTGGATCTGTTTCTGTTCTTTTAACTGTAAATACCTTGTGACTAAGATACCTGGCCTCCTGGGAATGTGGCCCAGCAAGTCAAACTTTTTTCCCACCCCCATTCAAGATGGAGTTGCTTCGGTTCAAATGCCTCTGACAAGCTGAGTTATTAAGGCAGAAAGGGCATTATTGAAGGATATTGTGTTACTCATGGAGGTTCCAGGAGGGTCAAAATCAACTTAAATGCCACCCATCCAAGATAAACATTCAAAATTCCCTCATATCACTGGTTCTGAGAAGGCACAACTGTTGCTTTTATCAGGCACAGACTCAACTGCTTGTCACACTGACAACACTGATGCTGGACACTGGCCCCTGCTCGCTGCTGGAACCATTACCATGAACGCTGCACACTGGATTTAGCCACCACAGACACCATTAAACTCACCAAGATAGCTTCCTGGTGGCCCTGGCTCTTTGGATTCCTACCTTCTAGGTTACAATCTACCCCGAATGGACTGATAAATCATAATATATCTTGAGTCACATGCCTATAGTCTAGCTATGAGGAAGGCTATAATGGTACATAACTTCTACAGAGTGAAGAGGACTCTGTTCTCTGCCAAAAACGAGAATGTTTCAAAGATAAAAGGGGAAGAGTTGAGTAGTCAGCCAAAAATAATAACAAATGTTCACTTCCCCAAAATATATTTTATCCTCCCCAACTTCCTTACTTCTTATTCAATTAGACTTTCTTTCTCATCCTCCTACAACACATACATTCCACCTCCTCTGTCTAGTACAAATTTTAAGGCAAAATGAAAAGTTTCAGAAACTAATCCACAAATAGCTGAGGCTCTCCAGCAAACATTAAAATAGCATGTTATTTAATGAGCCAAGCTCACACAAACCTGTGGAGCTACCACTGCTGGTGATGGCTCAGGTTCGAAAGTTCCAATCAAAACCTCCTGTGTTTTTTTTGTTTTGTTTTGTTTTGTTTCTGTATGCCCACTTCACCACCCCTGCCCCAAGTAGCCCTTCTAGGCATTACTATACATGTTTACATTTTTAAAGAGAATTTTATTAGTTTTCTCACATTTAAATAAAAAGTGTGCCTCCCCTCAACACACACATGCAGCTGGCTACATCAGTGTTGTGAAATTAGACAACACTTTCTTCAGGAAATTCTTGGGATTCCTTGGGCATGCCTGTGGAGCTTCTTAACTGCCTGGAAATATTAAAGGGCTCTAAAGTAGCTACCCAATAACAGCCCTGGTATGCCTAATGGCCAAGAACAAAACAAACATATAAGTGAGCTTGGTGATAGAACAGGCCTGGGATTTGGAGGAGCAAAGGTTCCAGGGAAGTGTGATGTGGCCCCTGACATCACCCAACCAAACTCCTCTTAGCTGAGCTGTCCACTCTGGGAAGGCATGAGCTGCAGGGCAAAGCAGAGACTGTGTTGCTGAAGTTCAACAGCTGTGCTCTGCAAAACACTCCAGAAAGAGCTGGTTAGAAGAGAAAGGCATTCCCCATGGACCCAGAGGGAGAAGCATTCTAAAGCCATCAGGCCGGCTGGAAGAATACACAGCATCCCTAGCTGACCAATGGTCATGGAAGTCAGAGCTGCTGGCAGAGGCTCTGGGGACAGCTGTGAGAAACTGCTGGCCCTCCACAAATCCCAACCTAACATAACCCCAGGAAACCAAGGGAACATTTGAGATGCACAAACATCTGTGAGAGAGGCCCCAGAAATATTTCAGAAGAGAAACTCCTGGAAGCAAGGGGATCTATGCCTGTCAAGGATGGTTGGGCTCTGGGCACTGATATTTGGGGTATTACTGTAAATCTGATTTGACTTCATAGTCAAAGATGGGTAAGATCTGGGTCTTTCAGTTATAAGTGTTGAGGTTTTTTGTTTACATTTTGATACACTCTTTGAGCACCAAGCAGATCAGGAGTTTTACCTTACTCATGCACCCCAGTTTATAATTCCTTTGTAGGAGGTACGCTATTGGGAAATACATATTTGGTCTTCATCCTATTTCCTGACATTCATCTCCTAAAACCCTTGGAAATCTCTGGTGTGATGAGTGTCTTTTGTATGCTAATGAGATGCCTAGTGGCTAGGGGCACCTAGAGAGCTTCAGGGGCTGGTTACCCGAAAGAGCATGGCCTAATTAAAAAGTTGGGTCCCCCTAATACCTGGGAAGAGGAGGGAGCACTGAAGGTTGAATTGGTGACCAACGGCCAATGATCTAATCAATCATGCCTACTTAATGAAGCCTACATAAAAACCCAAAAGGACTGGTTTCAGAGATCTTCAGGATAAGTGAACACATGAAGATTTTTGGAGAGTGGCACACCCAGAGAGGGCCTGGGAGCAATGTTCAGTGCCTCTTCTTCTAAACCTTGCCCTGTGCATCTCTTCCACTAGCTGTTTGTCTGAATCCCTTGTAATACCCTTTATAGTAAATGGGTAACATAAGTAAAATATTTCTCTGAGTTTTGTGAGCCACTCTAGCAACTCAAGGAAGGGATTGTGGGAATCCCCATTGACAGCCAGTTGATTAGAAGCACAGGTCATGCTGGTATCTCAAGGTTGGGGGCAGTCTTGTGGGACTGAGCCCTCGATCTGTGAGATCTGATGCTATCTCCAGATAGATAATCAGAATTTAGTTAAACTGTAGGACACCCACCTGGTGTCCACTGAAGAATCCACTACAGAATTACTTTGTTGTATGCGGAGAGAAATCCCCACACGTTTTCATAAACAGAGGTGTCATGTTGTATTGAACGTGAGAGTGCAGAGTAGGAAAAACTGTTTCTTTTCCTATCCTTTGGGGAGGGAACTTCATAACAAACTCCAAAAACAAGCTTCAGATGGAGCCTCCAGTTCACCCTCTCTTTGCATATGTGGCACAGCTACACTATTTGAAAGCAGTCCTGTAGGTTGAGAGTTCATAACCCACACCACTTTGGAGAAACTGAGGTCACTCAAGTCAGATGAGGGACAACGTCAAGGCAAAACAATTAATACACTTCCGGAGAGACCCTACCCCACTTCAGTCCTCCTATGTATGGCTTATTTGGATAGAAGACCCTCCAGAAGAAGAGGTTTCCCTAGCCCTTTTATCTTGTAACAGTGCTATCTGGGCTCATGAACCATCCCTTTGCTATAAACTTCTTGAGAGCATGATTCATATTTGCTCCATGTTTTATCTCTATAACTCCTAGGATACTGTAAATATAATAGCCCTCCCTTCTCTGCAGTTTTGCTTTCCATGGCTTTCGTATTACCTACAATGTGAAAATATTAAATGGAAAATTCCAGAAATAGACAATTCATAAGTTTTAAATCACGTACCGTTCTGAGTAGAGGGATGGAATCTAGCCCTCTCTTCCCCATCTCACACAGGACGTGAGTCCTCCCTTTGTCCAGTGTAGCTACACTGTATATACTACCTGACCATTAGTCCACTTAGTAGCTGTCTGAGTGATAAGATTATCTATCTCAGTATCACAGTGCCTGAGTTTAGGTTATTCTTATTTTACTTACAATAGCCCCAAAGTGCAAGAGTAGTGATGCTGTCATATTGTTAAAATTGCCCTATTTTATTATTGTTGTTGTTAATCTCTTACTGGGCCTAATTTATAAATTTAACTTTATCATAGGCATGCATGTACAGGAAAATAAACGTTGTATATATAAAAGTCAGTCCTATCCATAGTTTCAGGAATCCATTGGGAGCTTTGGGACTTATCCCTGTTGAATAAGGGGGAGACTACTGTATTTGAATAAATGAATGAATGATAAATAATGACAGATATTTGGAGCAATAAGGTCATACCACCAGAAGTTTCAGTGACAGATGAATAGCACCTATTCTATTTCAGGGAAACTTACTTTTCTAGCTGAAGTTCTTGGCTCATGCTGACAGATTACTTAAATGACAAAGTAATGCAACACACTCTTCACCCGGTCAGTTTAGCACTCATCCATGTCAGCTTTCACATTTAAAACATGCACATGCACACACACACACACACACACACACACACATAAAAATAACTAATCTAAAGAATGCAGTAATAAGATTGGCCGGGTCCATGAATCCCTAGAAATGTTCTCATAAAGTTGTTGTGGAAACCCAATGTTGTTTGTCTAAGTGGTCTCCTGGGTAAACACACAGTTCCCTCCTAGATGTGATCTGGAGCACGAATGGAGTGTTAGCTTCAGTTCAGAGATGGGCATTAAGAAACAGCTAGTTTCAGCTGACTGATTGCTGGGTTCCAAGTACACTGAAATCTGGCTTCTGAATACCACCTACTCCAACAAGTGGCTTCAACTAAGGTCACTCACAACTTCCTTATAGGTAAAATCAGTGGCCCCCTTATACTCCATACTTCAAATAACTTCTCTGCAGCTGTTGGCGCCTCCCATGTACCTTCTCTTTCAAAATCCCTTCTGTATCTTCCAGATGCCATGTTCTCTTGTGTTATTACTCCTTAGTCTCCTTGTAGTTGCCTCTTGCCCTGCCCATCTATAAACTGTTAGTGTCCCCTAGCAGTTATCCTTCGCCCTCTTCCAGTTTCATCTACTCCCTAGACATTACAATGACTTCAAATCTCTATTTCCTACCCTACTGATCAGCCCTTTTCAGTTGCTTCTGCAAGGACATTAAGCTCTAGTGTCCTTAGGTATGTCTTACATGTCATAAATGGACTTCTATGTGTCTAGAATGTGAGTAGTTATCAATCATTCTGGGAAATAATTGAGAAAAATAGTCATGCAAATAATTTTCTGTAGGGCTTAATTATTTCCAAGAACCCTTCTTCAGGCTGGTTGGCACTGGACCCATAAAGCCAATTACCTAGTAGACATCTCCACTTGGTTGTTTCACAGATATCTCAAAACCCACACTTCAGTAATACATCTTATTACAGCCCTCATAATTCTTCTCCCTTGTGTTTCCTATCTTGATAAAGACCATCCTTATATTACTACTTCCTGATTTTTTCATTATTAGATGTAATCTATTTATTTTCTATGGTAGAAGACAAGGATGTTCTCTCTCACATATATCCCTATTCCCAGAATACACTTTCCATCTCCCTACCCTACTTGTAATTTAGAATTTTGGTAGCATATCACATGTTTACATTATGATGACTGTGTAAACATATTTTGTAACTGAACCATGTAATGTACTATAATGACTTTTCCTTTCTTGTACAACTTTCTGGTTTCCTTGGAGTTCGTTGTCTTGTTTATTTGCATAGATTTTTATGAACACATCTTTAGTTTTTTTCTGTGTACTTACCAGTAATTCAGCTGATTGGAAGTTCTATGTCTAGGGTAGACTCATGGTCTTCATTGATATTTCCACCAATTATATAATTCCTCTTGGTATATTAGTTGTCCTATCAATTTTCTATCAATTTCTGTTTCTTGAAGAAACCATCCTGAAGCCTTCTAACCAGCTTCCAGCTCTCCAACTGTATTACAAGACTATTCGTCTTGTTAACACTGCTCACCATCATCATAGGAATGCCACTCACCTCTCTCTGTTGCTGGATCCTTTGTTTCCTGGATTGCACAGTTTTCTCTTACATGGTATTACTCCCTCATTTTGGTGGAACACATCCTCCATTAGCTTCCTAATAAAAGATGTATGTCAGCAGATTTTTTAAATGTTTCATATCTGAAAATGTCTTTATTTTACCCTAAGTAGGAATTTGGCTGATATAGTTTAAAGTTGTATGACTTTCCCTCCATATTTTGGAGGCATCATTCCATTGCCTTCCAGTGTTCAGTGTTGAAAAGGAGAAGTCTGATGTCATTCTGAATCTTGATCCTTTGTATAACATCTTTTCCCCCATTTCAAAAATTGTAGATTTTCAGTTTTTGTTTGCATTATTCTGAAATTGCACAGTGACGATCCTCTGTGTGGTTTTATTTTCATTCATTGTATGGAACTCTGGTATTCATGTTTTTTGGATCTAAGAAATCTTTTGATTTAATTATTGATACTTTCCTCATCTTCAATTTATCTTTTCACTCTGTCCGTAACTTTTTATTTGGATAGTGGACAGTTTTTTAAATATTTTCTCTTCTATTTCCTTTCGTTTTCACATTCTTCTTTCTGGGAGAGTTCATTAATGTTATGTTCCAAAGCTTCTACTGAAATTTTTCATTTCTACTTTTACATCTCTAATTTCCAAGAGCTCTCTTTTTATTCTCTGGGTGTTATTTTTACAGCATCATATTACTGTTTTTGTGATGCAGTATGCTTTTTTGCATCTCCATGGATATTAATAATAGTATATTATTTAAGTTTTTTTCTTATTTTGTTCTCTAACTTTCCTAAGCTGCTTATTTCTGTTTGTTTTTATCTCTATCTTTTATATTTGTAGCTTTTCTCAGACAATCCTTGGTGTTCAAAGAAGCTGATTGGGAGCTCTCAATCTATGGATGAACTTGTAATCTTCATTGTTGGTATCTCACTGGGCTCCCTGGGGAAGCCCTGATGTTAGTAACTTTAGATGATTTTTCTTGGATTGGTCATATTTCCAAAGAAGGCTCTTTTAATCTCCTTCCCGAGTATAAAGATATGACTATTGAAATTCTAAGAGCCTGACAGGAGATGAAGACTTAGGGTGTCTCGATTTCAATATGTAAACTTTTGCTAATTCACCATCTTTTCCATATGATATTTCCATACCCAACTCTACATGGCATCGAATTTATTCCCTTAAGAGAATAATCCTCCAGTCTTCTGTCAGAGTGGAAGTGAGAAGTCACCTTCTTATACAAAGGAAAAATTATCTGGGAGTCCAAATCTGTCTTTATAAGAATTTGAGGCCAGGTGTGGTGGCTCATCTCTGTATTCCCTCCCTTTGGGAGGATGAGGCAAGAGAATAACTTGAGCCCAGAAGTTCAAGACCAGCCTGGGAAACACAGTGAATCCCCATATGCACAAAAAAATTAAAAATTAGAAGACTGTGGTAGCACATGCCTGTGGCCCCAGCTACTCAGGAGGCTAGATGGGAGGATCACTTGAGCTGAAAACGTCAAGACTGCAGTGAGTCATGATTGTGCCACTGTACTCCAGTCTGGGCAACAGAGTGACAGAGTGAGACTCAGTCTCTCAAAAACAAACAAACAAAGGAATTTGAAATAATTCTCCTGGTTTTACATATTCCTTTATGTCTAGTTCCAGAGTGTCTATTATCTCCGATTCTTGAGATTTTAGCAGGGCAATCCCTGGTTCAAATCAGCTTCCTACTTAGTTTTTTCACTGCTTACTTAAGATTCAAATTCCACTTTCTCCAGGATGCTTAATCAGTTGACAGTCTTCCACATATGGCCTAGCTTCTAAAAATTTTGTTGTTATTATTGTCTTTTCTCCTGTTCTGTTTGTTCCTATGTTTATATACTTTTTTACAAATCCTATTAACAGCATGGTGCGATGGCTCACACCTGTAATCCCAACACTTTGGGAGGCTGAGGCGTGCAGATTATGAGGTCAGGAGTTTGAGACCAACCTGGCCAACATGGTGAAATCTGGTATCTACTAAAAATACAAAAATTAGCCAGGCGTGGTGGCACGCGCCTATAATCCCAGCTACTCGGAAGGCTGAGGCAGAAGAATTGCTTGAACCCAGGAGGCAGAGATTGCAGTGAGCTGAGATCTCCCCACTGCACTCCACCCTGGGTGACAGAGCAAGACTCCATCTTGAGAAAAAAATCCTATTGTCATCCCTTTAATAGAGTTTTGTCAGGGATGAGAGAAAATGCATGTGTTCAAATTTTATTCAATCTCTTGATGCCCTTCCAAACACATTCTACTTGCAGTTTTCAAAATGTGTTAGATTCTCCTTTGCACTTGTACTCTCCCTCCCTCTCTGTCAATCACACACACACACACACACACACACACACACACACACATTTTCCCTTCTTACTCCCTACCCTAACCCCATCTATGCCTGAGGAACTCCTGCTCATCTCTCACCAAAAACCCTTACCTCCACTGGGACACTTCCAAGCCCCCCTCCTGTGATCCACAGCTCCTTGGATATCTCCCTATCACAGCACATATTTTCCTGGATAATAACTGCTTGTTTGCTTTTTTTTATTTTGTCTTACCCACTGGACTGTAAAGGCACACTTACTGCTCTCTCACAAGGCCTTCCTCCTCCAGGGATGCTTCTAGCAAAAGTCTTTTCACTAAGGAAACTAGAGACTGTATAAGATGCTCCTGTAAGGCAATGTTCCAGACCAAGAGAAGGCTTCAGTCCAAACCATTAAATAACTATTATTATTTATATTATTACTGTCAAAATATCTTTCCTAAATTGGTCCTCAAAGTTAGATCAGACATTAACTGCCCTGAAATTATGCTTAGTGCTTTGTTTAGTCAGAGTTCTTTAACATTCATTAATGATGGTAATTTACCATCATTAATTAGCTAATTAAATTTGAAACTAAACCTCCAGAGGAGAAATACCAATTTGGAACTACCACTCCAGGCAGATGTCCATAGGCCCAGCTCCTTATTTCTTGACCTTCCACGTAAAAAACAGTGAGCTCTGGGACGAAACTGGGCCAAGAAATGATCCCATGGGATCTTCTTCCTCATTATACAGTCCAAACCCAGTACCAATCATCTCCAGAGCTTTCACAACAAACAGCCATGAGAGTGTCCTCACAGGTGTCATACACATACAACACTATTATTTTCAGTACAAAACAAGAGGCTATTTCTAATATAAACAACACACAAAATGTAGAGCTCCTCTGGCCTCTACTATTGTAACAAAAAGGGTAATAAAATGGATACAGCTATAAACAAAGCAAGTCCTGCAGTTCTTAGAGGCTGCTTAAGAAGTAGTTGCGATGGACTGAATGCTTGTGTCTTCCCAAAATTCATATGCTGAAATCCTAACTCACAATGTGATGGTATGGAGAGACGGTGCCTTTGGAAGGGAAATAGGTAAAACTTTCACAAATGGAATTAGTGTCCTCATAAAAAGGACCCTGCACCCCAAAGAGCTCTCTATCACTCTCTTCCCATCCTATGAGGATACAAGAAGAAGAAGATAATCTACAACCTAGAAAAGGGCCCTCGCCAGAACCCAATCATGCAAACACTCAGATCTTAAGCTTCCCAGCTTCCAAAACTGTGAAAAACAAACTTCTGTGGTGTATATGCCACACAATCTGTGCTACTTTGTTATAGCAGCCCAAAAAGACTGACAGTGGTCTTGTCCAGGGGAGCAGGGAGGACAGAAACAATGAAATGGAAGAAAGCCCTTTAAAAATCTCTACCTGGGGAACTGCTCCTTTCAGTAATACAGTACAGTTGGGCTCCTAGATATATTTCTTTTCCATGCATCAAAGACATGACCTTTCACCTGAAATTTGTGAGCTCTCCACTCCTCAAAGCAAAGGAAAATGGAGAGAAATGTTACCTGGTGTGTGTTGCAGCCCTTCGTACGTAGTGAAATTCTGGAAATCCTCCCATGGAACATTAGCCCCAAAAGCAATCTGATGAGCCCCCTTTCGCTTGTCAGGAGATGTTGCTTTCATATTTCATGGAACTCCCTTCATCCAAAACTATAGCCAGCCTGACTTTTTGTCATGTGCCCTTAGGAGAAAGGGACGGTACAAATGTTCCAGGATGCAGTGATTTCCTGGAAACACAGAAAGACTTGAAAGCATACTCACTACAGATTGCTTGAGATAAAGTCTGGTTATGGTGCTGTTATTCTTATATATCATGTAATAGTAATAAATAGAATGGTAATAATAATTTTCATGTGTTTTTATATTTTATGTTAGAAATTCTACCTTATAAAGTATTTTTATAAGGAGGTAGGGTCTTGGAAAGAAAATAACTTATTCAAGGTTACAGAGCTAGTTGGTGATAGAGTTGAGATTTCAACTCTGGCTCTTTGATGCCAATATGGCAGAGTGAACCTCAGTTGCTCTATACCTGTTGGGATGCTCCTGGCTGCTAATAAAAGAAACCCCAGATAAAATCTCAGGGAAGAGCTGTCCTGCATTTGACTGATTTGGTGCCTCAGTGACATCATCAATAACTCAGATCCTTTCTCTTTTTCTTTTCTACTACTCACATTGTATTAAATATCTTCTCTGGTTCCAAACTCCAGGCATCACCTGCAGTAGGCAAAGTCCAGAGGAAGAAAAGGGAATATATCTGTAATGTGTACCTTTTTGAAATCAGAAGCAACTTCCTTTTGCGTCTCATTGGCTACAAATTCACCATATGCTCTCAGTTCAACAGTCATTTGGCAAGTGATATTATATTAACTAGTTTAGAGCAATTAAAATTCAGTGCCCTCAAAACAAGGATGCCTTCCCTCACCACTCCTATTCAACATATTATTGGAAGTTCTGGACAGGGCAATCAGGCAAGAAAAAGAAATAAAGTATATTCAATTAGAAAAAAAAGAAGTCAAATTGTCTCTATGTGCAGATGACATGATTGTATATTTAGAAGATCCCATCATCTCAGCCCAAAATCTCCTTAAGCTGATAAGTAACTTCAGCCAAGTCTCAGGATTACAAAATCAATGTGCAAAAATCACAAGCATTCCTATACACCAATAACAGACAGAGAGACAAATCATGAGTGAACTCCCATTCACAATTGCTACAAAGAGAATAAGATACCTAGGAATACAACTAACAAGGGATGTGAGGGACCTTTTCAAGAAGAACTACAAACCACTGCTCAAGGAAATAAGAGAGGACACAAACAGATGGAAAAACATTCCATGCTCATGAACAGGAAGAATCAATATTGTGAAAATGGCCATACTGTCCAAAGTAATTTATAGATTCAATGCTATCCCCATCAAGCTACCATTGACTTTCTTCACAGAATTGGAAAAAATCGCCTTAAGATTCATACAGAACCAAAAAAGGAACTGCATAGCCAAGACAATCCTAAGCAAAAAAAAACAAACAAAAAACAAAGCTGGAGGTATCATGCTACCCGACTTCAAACTATGCTACAAGGCTGTGGTAATCAAAACAGCATGGTACTGGTATCAAAACAGAGATATAGACCAATGGAATGGAACAGAGGCCTCAGAAGTAATGCCAGACATCTACAACCATCTGATCTTTGACAAACCTGACAAAAACCAGCAATGGGGAAAGGATTCCCTACTTAATAAATGGTATTGGGAAAACTGGCTAGCCACATGTGGAAAGCTGAAACTGAATCCCTTCCTTACACCTTATACAAAAATTAACTCCAGATGGATTAAAGATTTAAACATAAGACCGAACACCATAAAAACCCTAGAAGAAAACCTAGGCAATTCCATTCAGGACATAGGCATGGGCAAGGACTTCATGACTAAAACAACAAAAGCAAGCAACAAAAGCCAAAATTGACAAATGGGACCTAATTAAACTAAAGAGCTTCTGCACAGAAAAAGAAATTATTAGAATGAACCAGCAACCTACAGAATAAAAAAAAAAAATTTGCAATCTACCCATCTGACAAAGGGCTAATATCCAGAATCTACAAAGAACTTAAACAAATTTACAAGAAAAAACAAACAACCCCATCAACAAGTGGGTGAAGGATATGAACAGACACATCTCAAAAGAAGACATTTATGCAGCCAACAAACATATGAAAAAAAGCTCATCATCACTGGTCACTAGAGAAATGCAAATCAAAACCACATTCAGATACCATCTCACACCAGTTAGAATGGTGATCACAAAAAATCAGCAGACAACAGATGCTGGAGACGATGTGAGGAAATAGGAATGCTTTTACACTGTTGATGGGAGTGTAAATTAATTCAACCATTGTGGAAGACAGTGTGGTGATTCCTCAAGGATCTAGAACTAGAAATACCATTTGACCCAGCAATCTCATTACTGGGTATATACCCAGAGGATTATAAATCATTCTGTTATAAAGACACATGCACACGTATGTTTATTGTGGCACTGTTCACAATAGCAAAGACTTGGAACCAACCCAAATGCCCATCAACGATAAAATGGATAAAGAAAAGGTGGTACATATACACTATGGAATACTATGCAGCCATAAAAAACGATGAGTTCATGTCCTTTGCAGGGGCATAGATGAAGCTAGAAACCATAATTTTCAGAAAACTGACACAAGAACAGAAAACCAAACACTGCATGTTCTCTCATTCATAAGTGGGTGTTGAACAATGAGAACACATAGACACAGAAATGGGAACATAACACACCAGGGCCTGTCGGGGGTGGGAGGCTAGAGGAGAGATAGCAGGGGGTGCGGGCTAGGGGAGGGATAGCATTAGGAGAAATACCTAATGTAGATGACGGGGTGATGGATGCAGCAAACCTCCATGGCACATGTATACCTATGTAACAAACCTGCATGATCTGCACATGTACCCCAGAACTTAAAGTATAATAAAAAAAAGATTCAGTTCCCTAAGGCTAAGAAGGTCTCAGTCCCTGCTGAAGAAAGCAGATTCCCAGAGGAAGACAAATAAAATATGTCAGCAAAGAAGAAAGAGTAAATGTTCTAGGATTAGCAACTAACAATGACTGTCACTCCCACCAATATGGGAGACCATTTACTTCAACATAAACAGTTCCATGCACTGTTGAATAGAATGTGTATCCTGTGGTTGTTGGATGAAATGTTCTGTATATATCTGTTAAGTCCATTTGTTCCAAGGCATAGTTTAAATTCATGTTTCTTTGTTGACTTTCTGTCTTCATGACCTGTCTAGTGCCATCAGTGGTGTAATGAAGTCCCCTACTATTACTGTGTTGCTATCTCATTTCTTAGGTCTATTAGTAATTGTTTTATACATTTGGGAGCTCCAGTAGTAGGTGCATATATGTTTAGAACTGTGATATTTTGCTGTTGGACAAGGCCTTTTACCATTATATAATGTCCCTCTTTATCTCTTTTAACCACTGTTGCTTTAAAGTTTGTTTTGTCTGATATAAGAATAGCTACCCCTGCTCACTTTTGATGTCTATTTGCATGAAATGCCCTTTTCCACCCCTATACTTTAAGTTTATGTGAGTCCTTATGTGCTAGATGAGTCTCCTGAAAGGAGCAGATAGTTAGTTGGTGAGTTCTTATCTCTTCTGCAGTTCTGTATCTTTTAAGTGGAGCATTTAGGCCATTTACATTCAATGTTAGTATTGAAATATGAGGCACTGTTGTATTCATAATGCTCTTTATTGCCTGCATACTTTGGCAACAGTTTTTTGTTTTTGCTTTTCAGCCTATATTTTTGTTTTATAAATCCTGTGTGCTTTATGCGTTAAAGAGATTCTGTTTTGATGTGTTTCCAGGATTTGTTTCAAGATTTTAGAGCTCCTTTTAGTGATTCTTGTAGTGGTGGATTGGTACTGGCAAATTCTCTCAGTTTTTTGCCTGAAAACAACTGTATCTTCCTTCCTTGCTTAGTTTTACTGGATACAAAATTCTTGGGTGATTATTGTTTTGCTTGAGGAGGTCGGAGATAGAGCCCCAATCCCTTCTAGCTTGTAGGGTTTCTTCTGAGAAGCCTGCTGTTAATCTGATAGGTCTTCCTTTATAGGTTACCTGATGCTTCTGTCTCACAGCTCTTAAGATTCTTTCCTTCATCTTAACTTTGGGTAACCTGACAACTATGTGCCTAGGCAAAGATCTTTTTGTGATGAATCTCCCAGGTGTTCTTTGTGCTTCTTGTACTTGCATGTCTAGGACTCTAGCAAGGCTGGGAAATTTTCATTGATTATTTCCCCAAATACATTTTCCAAGCTTTTAGAACTGTCTTCTTCCTCAGGAACACTGATTATTCTTAGGTTTGGCCATTTAACATAGTCCCAAACTTCTTGGAGGCTTTGTTCATGTTTTCTTAATCTTTTTTCTTTGTCTTTGTTGGATTGGGTTAGTTCAAAGACCTTGTGTTGGAGCTCTGAATTTCTTTCTTCTACTTGTTCAATTCTATTGCTGAGACTTTCCAGAGCATTCCACATTTCTAAAAGTGTGTCCAAAGCTTCCTGAATTTTTTATTGTTTTTTCATTAATCTATTTCCTTGAATATTTCTCCCTTCACTTCTTGTATCATTTTTTGGATTTCCTTGCTTTGGACTTTGCCTTTCTCTGGTCCCTCCCTGATAGCTTAATAACTAACCTCCTCAATTCTTTTTTATGTAAATCAGGGATTTCTTCTTGGTTTGGATCCATTGCTGGTGAGCTAGCGAGATTTTTCGGCAGTGTTAAAGTGACTTGTTTTGTCGTATTACCATGGTTGGTTTTCTGTTTCCTTCTCATTTGGGTAGGCTCTGTCAGAGGGAAGGTCTAGAGCTGAAGGCTGTTCAGATTTTTTTGTCCCACGGGGTGTGTTCTCTTGATGTAGTATTCTCCTCCTTTTCCTGTGGTTGTGGCTTCCTATGAGCTGAACTGCAGTGATTATGGTCTCTTTTCTGGCTCTAGCACCCAGCAAGTCTACCCAGCTCCAAGCTGGTACTAGGGATTTCTGCACAGAGCCCTGTGATGTAAACCGTCCATGGGTCTCTCAGCTGTGGATACCAGTGCCTGTTCAGGTGGAGGTGGCAGAGGTGGCAATGGACTCCACGAGGGTTCTTAGCTTTGGTGGTTTTATGCTCTATTTTTGTGCTGGTTGGCCTTCTGTCAGGAGTTGGCACTTTCCAGAGACCATCAGTTGTAGTAGTGTGGAGAGGGACTGGCAGTGGGCAGGGCTCTAAAACTCCCAAGATTGCATGTACTTTGTCTTCTGATACCAGGGTAGGTAGGGAAGGACCATTGTGCACGGGGGGTGGAGGGGGCAGGGCTAGGTGTGTCTGATCTCAGACTCTCCTTGGGCAGGTCTTGCTGTGGTTGCTGTGTGGGACGGGATTAGATTCCCAGGTCACTAGACTTGTGCACCTAGGAGGATTATTCCTGCCTCTGCTGAATCATGCAGGTTTTCATGGAAGTGGGGGAAAGCCAGCACTTACAGGCCTCACCCAGCTCCCATGCAAACCAAAGGGCTGGTCTCACTCCCACCATGCCCCTGGCAACAGCCTCAAGTCTGTTTCCAGGAGGAGGGTGGGCTTGAAAACTTGCGCCAGGCTTTTTGCCTCCCAATTACGAAAGAAAAAAGCTTTAGTTCTTCCCCCGCCTGTGAAATCTGCAAGCAGGATTTGCACCCTCCCCAAGTTCTGGCCAGGAGCTTCTTGCCCACTCAAATTGGTACAAAGTTCAGCTACGGAAGTCCTTCTTCCTGTGGGGTTTACCCCCTGCTCCTCTGGCCTCCCTCCTGATGGATCCCTGTGGTGTCAGGCAGGAATGGGCTGCTTGGGGATTTGGCGAGTTCCCAGGGCCTCCCTGCTGTCTCCTCCACCCCTGTATTTCACTTGATTCAGCTCTCTAACTTGACTCAGTTCCAGATAAAGTGGGGGATATCTCCCACAAACAGACCTTCAACTTCTCCAGTGGGGAGTGTGTGTTCGGGAGAGGAAGGTCTCCCTTTCCCACTTCAGCAGTTGGGGCACTGACAGTATTTGGGGTCTCTCCTGAGTCCTGCAGGAGCAGTCTGCTTCCTTCAGAGGGTCTGTGGGTCCTCTCAGGATTGCTGGTTTGTTCTTGCAATTGTTCTGAAGCTAAAATTTACAATGCAAGCCTCCACAGGCTGCTCTATCCAGATCTGCAATATAGTACTGCCTCTCGTCTGCCATGATCCTCCCGAGTCCTCATTAATAACTTTAACTTGACCATATTGATGGAATGATGGAACCAGAAGCCAAATTCAGTAACTTGAAAAGAAATGGGACGTTAAAAAGTAGAGATGAGAATTACAACGGACTCCAAAAAGTTTGTATGACAAGGGGAGAAGAGAGGTTTCTTGAAAACTAGAAGATGCGGTTTAAGGGAAGCTTTTAACATTGGAGAACCTAAGTAAGTTGACAGACTTAGAGAAGGAGAGGTAGAAGATACAGGATGGAAGGGGGATGAATGATATAAAACGTCTTTAAAAAAGCAATAAGCAACAGGATTAAGAAAACAGGTGAACAGACTGATCTTTAAAAGAGGAAAGTGACTTTAGGGACTGGAAAAAAGGGGTAGTGTAGCATTTAGAATGATTTTGCTTGCAAGCAACAGAAAATCCAACCAATCACATAAAGTTTAAAGAATAAGAAAACTTCATTATTTTATATATCAAAAAGTCAAGGAGTGGGATGGTCACAGGTAGGGTTGGCTAATTTGGTGGCTTAACAATACCATCAAGGACTCAGTTTCTTTCCATGTTTCTGTACTAACACCGTCAACACATCAGCTACTCCCATCATGGTAAACAGACCACTGCAGTAGCTCCAGTCTACATTCAGAACAAAACAGGGATAAAGAGCTCTTCTATGGGCTCCATTTTTTGAGAGAGAAAAACATTCCCAGTGTCCCTCAACAGACTTCCATTTGATGGCCAGAATTTTTTCACATGTCTAAAGCAAGTGCTGGCAAAGGAAATGAAGTAATCATAGTTTTGGGCTAGACTAATTGTGATCAATCCACTGGGGCTAGGCAAGAGCCGAGTCTCCCTGAAGAACATGGGTACCAGATATCTAAGCCAAATCAGGGTTCTGTTATCAAGGAAAAATGGGGGGGCACAACTATTGGGTAAGTATCTGTCACAGTTGAGGTAAATGTGGAAAAGTTTATATTCAAGGGTAGAAATTACACTTAATTTCCTTGATTTTCTGCTGAGAGTGAAGAAATAGAGGTTGAGGATGAGGACTGAAAAAAATATATGAAAGTCATTGAAGGAAATGTGAGAATGTGTTTACTAAAGACAAAAGATTGAGAAGCAGTGCTAAGGGACAAGCTGAGATGGGAGACTATGAAATTTTTAGCACATCAACACCAACCTGTATTACTATATGATTATTTTTCCAATATATTTCTCTCTCTTCACAAGTACAGGAACAAAAGAGATAGGGAGTAATAGTACCACTGATTCTAGGTTGGGATTTTATTAGGTGGTATAACAGAAGTATAAAAAATGAAAAGGAATCAAAGATGCTTACAGAAGAGTGGTTCAGATCTCTGTATAACCCATGGGATCTAGGTTGCATATAGAAAAAAAGTAGTCAGAAAGGTGTTAATAAAATGTGAGGAAAATGGAGTGATCAAGGACAGGAAGTACATATGAGTTCAAAGTGCAATGGAAGAATATTTCAAGGACCGGACATTAAGATCAGAGGGCAGAATCATGGAGTATTGCCCAAGCAAAGGTTGGTTTCTGAAGAAAGAAACAGAATACACCGGAGTCAACAATGTCTAGCAGTTTGGAGACTGGGTTGTTGGACTGATTGCCTGACAAATGTTAAAATATCCTAGGACTGTGTGGGAAATCAATGGGGACAATGACTATAGATATCCCCAAATCATCAAGAAAGGATAGGAACTGTGATGGTTAATACTGAGTGTCAACTTGATTGGATTGAAGGATACAAAGTATTGATCCTGGGTTTGTCTGTAAGGGTGTGGCCAAAAGAGATTAATGTTTGAGTCAGTGGACTGGGGAAGGCAGATCCACCCTTAATCTGGTGAGCACAATCTAATCAGCTGCTAACAAATATAAAGCAGGCAGAAAAACATGAAAAGGAGAGACAGGTCTAGACTTCCAGTCCACATCTTTCTCTGTGCTGGATGCTTCCTGCCCTCGAACATCAGACTCCAGGTTATTCCATTTTGGGATTCAAACTGGCTCTCCTTGCTCCTCAGCTTGCAGACAGCCTATTGTGGGACCTTGTGATCATGTAAGTTAATACTTAATAAACTCCCAGATACATATTATAGATATAGATATCCCATATATAGATATATAGATACATATCATGTAAGTTAATACTTAATAAACTCCCATATATATGTTTATTACATATATATCTATATATCCTATTAGTGCTGTCCCTCTAAGAGAACCCTAATACAGGAACTAACTAGGACATAGGCTGATGTCCGTGACCAGGAGGAAAGAACATGATAAAAGTGAAGTGATAAGACCTAGAAGAAAATAAAAGCTTCCATGGGAAGGTTAATGAGTGCTGGTCTGGAGGTGGAGGTGGGAGTCCGGAAAACAGCAACCTTTTCCTGGGAGGAGGCTGCATGGAATGTAGAATGAGTCGCCTCTGTTGGTGAAGACTGCGGAGGAAGTTGGGTCTTCAAGAAGATCTAGGTCTCAGTTAAGAAAAAGGAGTTGTGAAACACCATCTGTACTAAAAATACAAAACTTAGCCAGGCATGGTGGCAGGTGCCTGTAATCTCAACTGCTCCAGAGGCAGAGGCAGGAGAATTGCTAGAACCCCGGGTGCAGAGGTTCCAGTGAGCCAAGATGAAGCCACTTCACTACAGCCTGGGCATAAGGGTGAAACTCGCTCTCGAAAAAGAAAAAAAGAAAAAGGGATTGAAGAGTCTTATTCTCTAGGGACATAGAGGAGTGTATGTTAGCCATGGTAGGAGGGCTAAAGGTCGCCAACACCCCTGAAGAATTCTCAGGTCTTTGGTAAGGGTAAATGACAGTCTGACTCAAACTCAGTATATGTTTCAATAAGTATAAGAATACTCCATTCACTGAAGGAGGATTTCAATGTGACTATGACCTCTACATCCTATAAAACCTTAACAGTATCAATACTAATGCAAGGAAAGCTTTTGATGCCAGAATACATAAAAATAAAGGTGTGAGTTTACATATGAGACAATGTGGCTCTCAGCAGGAATTTATGTTTCCTCTAAACTTGCTCCAGCTCACTCACGTTCTTTGAGTCCTTTCATTTGCATTTCTAGTTTCTTTTCTCATTATCAAAACTATTTACTTGACAATGATAGAACCCCAGCTGAAGGTGGAGTACAATTAGCATATAAACAAGATTTTAGAAGTGCTGGAACAGAGATGGACTTTAGAGCCTTATACTCTCTGAAGGCTTGACCCCAAAATAAGAGAGATTGTGCTTGGGCAATCCCCAGCCAGCCCCCAAAATGCCCCTGCCTTGCCTTGGGTGATCTAGGGTGCATCATCATTTAACTTGGCTGGAAGTTGCCACCAGGTGTTTCATTTGGCTTTAATACTCTGAATAAAGACTTAGTAGCAAGTACATCGTCCTTGAAAGAAATGTGGTAGAGTGGAAAAAATGAAGATATTAAGAGTCAGATAAGCCTGGTTGCCGCACCAAACTTTATTTCCCTTGGCAAGTTACTTCAACTCTGAATAATAATAGCAGAAGTCACCATGTAAGATAAGTCAGTAATGGGCCAAGTATTTAATGCATAATCAGAATATCCTCAACACTACTAGCATCCTGGGGTCAGTCTTCCCCAATAAAATAGCCTGAGCCCCTACATAACATACTACACCAGAGAAGTCTATATTTTCTCCAGTATTTCAAATGTTCTTCAAGTTCCTGCTGTCAGCTCATCGCTTACCTCTCCCTCCCTCTTCCTCCTGAGATGTTGTCCTCTCTCCTCTTTCATTCAAGGTTAAACATGGCCCCTTCTCCTCAGGCCTCCACATAATACCAACACAAAGATTTTCCTGAAGGTTTGGTGACAATGGAAGCAGTTACAGAAAAGGAAACAGGCTGAAGTTTAATATCACAGTCTCGCCAACCCCCTCTTCCAGAGCCTAGGCCTAAGGCTGCCATGTACCTGGGATCTCAACCTCCCACTGCAAGCTTTCTCTCATTCTCTCTTTCTCTCAGCTCCAGGGCTAGAGAACAGAAATTTTCTGTCACTTTGTTATGCAGAGCACTTTTACATCCCTTTAGTCTTCCTTCATGCCCCTGGGCTTTGTCTTCAATAACCACAAACTGGCCCTTAAATGTGAGTTTTCCAGGCTAAATGATATAAAGCTTTGAAATGGCTATTTTTCTTGCACTTCTGGTCAGAAACTCCTCACTTATCAATAGTTCTGATAAGTGGAAAGGAAGTGAATAAAAAAGTAATTCTCACCCTGTCCCTAGCAAAGGGGTCATGAAGTTCTGCGATTCCATTCTCCTCTTATAAAGATATCACTTTAAACCTATGAGGAAGTTTAAAGAATGGAAATAATTTTCCCAGTGTCATAAAGCTAGTAGGTAATATTAGAAATCAGTGCGTAGACTGTTGCTACCTCTTGGAAGTCAGCTGCCATGTAAAAAGTACAATCACCTTGAGACCACCATGATGTAGGGAAGCCCAGTTAGCCATGTGGAGAAAAAAAGGCTTTGTAGAGAGCATCTAGGAACTAGACATATGAATGAAGCCTTCTTGGATCTCCCAGCCCGTGTTAAGCACCAGCTAAATGCAGATTAATGAATGACCCCAGCCAGTGTCATATGAAACAGAACTATCTGGCCAAACCCTATCCAAATTGCTAACTATTCTTGTTTATAAACCCAAAAGATTAGAGAAACAATAGATTAAGGAGTATTTGATTTGAGAAACAGTCTCATTTATTCATTTATTCGTGTACAACACATTCATTAAGCATCTACTGTGTGCCAGGCACTGCCCTAGGACCAGTGGACTCTACCACAAAAAGGGTAAACATGGCCTTTTCTCAAGGATCTTCAATTCTAATGCTAGAAAGATAGACAACACATAAAGAAACAAATCAATAAAGTATAAAACGTGTGGGGTAATGGTAAAAATTACGAAGAAAAATTGTGTGATTCAGGGACACAGGTGGGGGCAAGGAGGGACGTTAGGAAGCAGTGTCTATTTTTAAAGTCCTCTCTACAAAAATGACTTTTGAGCATCTTTTAATGAATTGAGAGCATGAACTATATGAAGAAATGGAAGAAGAACATTCTAGGGAGAAGGAAAAACACAAGTAGAAGCCCTCAGGAAGAAACAGGTGTGGTTACTCAAGGAAGAACAAGAAGAGCAGTGTAGCTGGAGCAACAAGAGAAAGGGGTAAGAATAGAGAGACTCACAGGGGTCACACGCTGGAGGGTCCACATGCCTCAGTGGTGAGTGTGGATTTCATTCTCGTGTGTTGTCGGAAGGCACTGGAGGTCTTTGGGCCATCTATCCTGACTGCTATGTGAAGCACAGACAGCAGAGGGGAAAGCATGCAAGCAGAGAACTGGCAGATTATTGTAATTGTCCAGATGAGCGATGACAGTGGCCTGAACCTGGGTGGTAAGAAGCGACAAGACGCAGGATATAGTCTGAACATAAAGTACCTCAATTTCACATAAAATTATTATTCAGAGTGAATCCTCAGCTCTGAGGTTTGGAAGCATTTCCATTTTTTTTAACTGATGATTGAAAGAGCTGAGCTGAGCACTCCATCAATGCCCTAGGAGGCAACGTTTGGCTTTCCAAGCCTGCCTACTGAGTCAGAGAGGCCCAAATCACCAGGACAACACTCAGGTAGGGAGAGCAATAGATTTTATTGGCTCCAAACGGAAAGCCCCACATAAGCATGTGTCAAAACAGCCCCTGATTCTCCTCCTAGGTGAGAGATCAGCTAACTTTTTAGTCAGTCATACAACTATCCATTGTGGTTGTCCTCTCTGACACCTTAGAGAAGATCTTAGTTGCCTGGCACATTCCTTGGCGAACAATGGAATTAAACCTCTGTAGCCTGACAAATATTCCTCCATATGCAGAGCTGACTTCTGGGGAAAAGAAGAACCAATTTGCATATGGCATTTGGAATCTTCTGAAAAGGAAGTAACCTAGACTCCTACCCCTTTCTACCCAAGAGTTAAAATTACACAAGCAGGAGTAGCCTGACCATGTTTTGTTGACAGGAGAAGGTTCTAAAGGCCCCAAAGACAAGAAGGGTGAAGGGATGCCATGCTGGGGACTCAGACTCATTTCTGGAGCCTGAGGCTTACGGGTTTGAATCAACTCTGGGAGAGTGTGTGGCTGAGGCAGGAAGAGGCTCACAGTGCAGCCATCTGAACCCATGGTAGTCCTTTGGGAGCAATGTTTGAGAGTGAGAGTGTGAACTTAGAGAGCTATATACTCTTGCTATCTAAGTGTGGGTCCAACAGTACTGACAGGAGCCTAGAACTTTGAAGATGCCATAGGATTGGCAAATAGTTTTCAACAGGGATACCATGTGGCAGCAAGAAAGATAAGCTTCATTGGATCAGACCCTGCTTTGTCACCTACTATGTTTGAGCCAAAAGTCTGGCTCCCTTTGGACGGAGTGACCCCCTGGTGTTCAGAACAATGGAAGAAAAAATAGCATCTGATGAGATCCCAGACGTCCTACATATGAGGATAGAAGTGCACCCTGGTGGTTAACTGAGGAAATAAAAAGCACCAATACTTGGTAATGGCCGTATATATGTATGAATATGGTACACCATACAGATGATAAATAATATATACACCTGATATATATGGAAAGGACATGCTGCCTTACACTCATGAAAATTTGGCAAAAGCTATCTTTGGTGGTGGGACAATGGGTGTTTTTATTTATCTTTTTAATTGTATGGACTTTCAAATATTCTAAAAATTTTCTACATGCATTACTTTTTCCAAAAAAAGTAAATCAAATATAAATGCCAGATAAATGCCCTTGAAGGTGACCCTGAGAACTTATCACCAATGATAACTTCCACATCCTTTTATGGCTCCTGTGATGGCCATAGGTGGTGAGTCCTAGGCCGGTGAGTGGCCAGAACCTGGGCTCCCCTCAGCAGGAATCCTGACCAGTCTGTCTTCCCCAGCCCAGAACAGGATGAGTAGCAGGACTCTCCTGGCCTCCTGTTACTGATCAGGCTCCCTCCCTCTACTGTTCTGGGGATGCTAATGAGGTGACCACTCATGGGTGTCAGGAAGGGATTTCCCACACAGGCTCCTCCGTTCCACACGTGTGCTTCGCAGAGAGTTTCACTTCAGGTGCCAGGTGGCGCGCCCACATGGTGACAAACAGACCTTCGCCCATGTGATTTGCATGCCCCACCCTATCCTCCTGGGGTCACTTCATTGTCACTAACATTTATAGATGGCACTCACCTGGCCAGAGCTCTGTGCTGAAGGCTGAGGGGCACACAAAGATGAAAGCCCTGACTGTCGTCAACAAACCTTCAATCTTGATGGGACCTGGGGGACATAGAAGAAAGAGTCACTGACACAAAGTAGAGCATACTGAGTGTTAAAATAGGGGTAACCTCCTGATTGACTTCCTCCCATGCCAACCAAAATTACTCCTATCCATTTTCAGGTTCTGCCTTCCAAACCGCTCCAATGAGTGCCCTCATATCCATTTCCACCACCTCTGCGATGGTTCAGTCCTCACGCAGCTTTGACCAAGGCTCTTACACTGGCCTCTGACCACCATTCTTCCTTCATGCATTTGATTACCAGAAGGCAATCCTTCATTGCTGTGTTAGTCAGCATTCTTCAGGGAAACAGAACCAATAGGCTATATAGGGTGGGGAATGGGTGGGGTGTGGGGGGGTGTGGGTGTGTGTGTGTGTGTGGGTGTGTGTCCTGTCCTTAAAAACAGTGAATAGCCACCCCATTACCTTCAAAAGGAAGTCTTAACTCCTTAGCACAACACTCAATGCCTCTCCTTAGCACAACACTCAATGCCTTTCCCAGTGTAAGCATAAACTATCTTTCCCAACTGAGCACTGTCTTTAAATTTTTTCTTCTCACATTTCAGCCCCAAGAAGGCCCTTATAGCCGTCCCCCTTCCCACTTCGCTCCCTCCAAACATATACACACACAAAATACTCTAGCAAGACCAGATTTATCAACATTCCTCAAATTCAACCTAGCCTGGAATATCATTTTCTTTAATTTCTGCTTTTTTTTTTTTTTTTGAGACGGAGTCTCATTCTGTTGCCCAGGCTGAAGAGCAGTGCTGCGATCTCAGCTCACTATAACCTCCGCCTCCTGGGTTCAAGCAATTTTTCTTCCTCAGCCTTCTGAGTAGCTGGAATTACAGGCACATGCCACCGCACTCAGCTAATTTTTGAATTTTTAGTAGAGACGGGATTTCAGAATGTTGGCAGGGTGGTCTCAAACCCCTGATGAGGTGATCCACCCTCCTCAGCCTCCCAAAGTACAGGGATTACAGGCTGAGCCACCATGCCCAGCCTAAATTCTGCTTTTCAAAATTCTATTCACTCTTCAGGGTACAATTTAAATGTTTTCTTTTTCAGGGAGCCTTCTTCAGACTCTAGCTGGGAATTAGCCCCACCTCAGACCACAATAACATTTGGCTTATATTGTCTTAAATGCATCATTATGTTATGCTTTGCCATTGTCAACTTAACCTTGAGCTTCCAGAAAACAAATACCACGTCATTTCCCTTCATGTCCTCCACAATACAGGGCATTGCACATAGCAGACACTTCTGCTACTTGTTGAATCAGGAAGCAAGTTGTTCTTACCTTGTTTTCAATACAAAAAATATTTAAGAAGCCCCATGACTCAGGACACAGTCCACAGATGCCAGATGATTGAGAGGTACTTATCGATCCAAGGATTAATATAAATCTTCATAATTTAATTTTGTTCAGTATATTTACTTGTATTGGTGTCTCCCTCCCCAACACTCCTTCTCTCTCTGTACACACACACACACACACACACACACACTCACACACACTCACACACATCTCCTATATATCCCATTAGTTCTGTTTCCCTGGAGAATCCTAATATAGCAATGAATTCTCAATGGGCCAGAAAACTAAGCCACTCCTGCCAGTGTAGAGGGACTGGCCCCAAAAGAAGTTTCATGTCAATACAGTACAGTTGTTCATATAGGAACATGTTTTCCCTAGCTCTGACGTTTCTCCCACATGGAGGGACATCCATTCATGTGACATTCCTGGCCCTTCCCACCTTCACCTGGTTGGTGAGTTAGAGGTAGGCACCAGACAGAGTCACCCAGCCCCTTCCTCTGTTTCTTCTTGTTCCCTTCTGCCTTCTTAAGCTCAAAGTTTTACCTGGAAAAGTGTCCCCTGCTGGGACAGGGTAGACAGGTCCACCCAATCCTGCACTCAGATAGCAGGGCCATTTGTTTCTCACTGTAAGCTGCTTCCTCCCACTTACCCTCCAGCAGTAATAAAATAATATTTTTATCTCCCTCTTTACTGTTTTGTCTCCTGGTCAGAACCCCAGGCAGGGAGGAGGCCCCCAGGCAATGCATGTGTCTTGACTTCACAGCTTCTGAAGTGTGCCTACCTAATGAATAGCCCAAGGTGGGCCCTTGGACAACCCCCAAGAACGCTGGAGTGGTGAAGCTGAAGTGTCTTCGAAGGTGTCAAGTCCAGCCCCACTTGGTACCGAGGAGGATTATTACACTTGCTTCTACCACATGGGAGGTCATGAGGCTCAAATAAAAACATATATACGAAAATTTCTGTAAAGTCCATTCTGGTTGAAATGTAAGACAGAATTACTATTGTGGCTGCTGTAATCCTGTTGATGTGGTATCCCAGATGTCCACCTGCCAAACTCCACCCAAATTGTTCCGGGAGTCCTGAGAGCTGACCTGCATGTGCCCTCCACCATTTAGATCAGCGATGATGTGGCTCGCAGAGAGCACTTCCCATAGTACCCTCATCACCCACAGGCACTGGTTATCTATGGCACCATATGGAGGAGAATGCCCCTCTCCACATAAGCAGTTGGGAAGTGTTTCGGGACTACTGAAGCAGAGATGCTCCTGCTCGACATCTTGGGAGTTTACACAAGCAGCTAGTCTTCTCTCGCTAGGGCACGGAGCCAGCACTGGGACAGATGTGTCTGACAGACACTGGGCTCACACTGTCACTCTTCCCCTCAGAAGTCTAAGGCCCTGTTACGTGGCTGAGATCGTGGTGCTTGGTTTCTGCCCCCATAGGATGAAGATTCTTCCAGTAGATTCCTGAGTCCCTGCCTATCTCATGGGACCAATTTGACAGAGATGCCCAGACATGTCTGAATTCCAGTGGTGGATACAGCACACCCTACATTATAAATAGTGATTGGCATGAGCAGGCCTCAAGTCCCCCTAAGGCAGTTACATTCGTGCCCTCAATAAAGACAGTTTTCCCAATCTTATACCCGGTTCCTGGCCAAACCACTTCCAAACCTTACTTTGGGGCTTCCCTCCTTCTCCTTCCCTCTCCTCTTCTCCAGGCCCTCCCTCTCCTTCCTTCCTCCTTTACTTATCCAAGACGAGGAGGTGGGGTTAAAGGGGTGAGATATGGAGAAAGGCACAGGCATGACTCAACCTGAGGATATTTTTCCTCCATTGCTCAAGCAGATAATGTATTTTGCAGTTTGCCAGTCCTCAGAAAAAGTCGGGAGCTTTTTGGTTTTATTTCACACTTGTGTGCACTCACCTCTTTTGGGGAGAAGGAAAACATTCCAGCAGCACAGAGCAGTCCTGCCCCTACAGAAAGTCCTTCAGCCTTAACTCACAAGCCCTTGGAATTTCTGTAGGCGGGGCCAGGAGTCAGGTGAGTCTGCGAAAGGGAAGGTGCACCTGCTGCTGCCCGCTTAAGCTCTCTGCCAGAAAGCAACTCTGCTTCCGAGATGGCAGCAGCAATCCCACCTCTACCTTCCAGCTCCCATTTGATGGAAAATTATCTGCACAAAAATCTCACCCTGTCTGCCAGCTTGAGCCAGCTGGTTTCCTTCTCTCCAGGCCATTCTCTAGAGAGAGGGGTAAAGGAAGAGGACGGAGGAGGAGAGGGATATTTAGAACAAGAAAAGGGTCAAGAAGGGTTTTGTTTTCTTTACAGAAGGACTGAGCTCACAGAGCCTAGGAATTCCTGTTTACAAGCTAGGAAGATTGAGGCCACACACGACCAGGCAATGCTATGCATTTGGCACTGATCATCACTCATCTGGACCATAAGAGGCCTGTGATGCCTCAGCCTCACCCCTGCTGCCGGAACATATGTGGCAAATGCTGTGACTGCAAATTCCTAAGGAACAGGGCTTTGGAGCAAATGAGGCCCTTACTCTGGATGTCTGAATGGGAGTTCAAACAAGGAGACTTGTCTGGGAGGACACGGTCCAAGGCTGATCTGGAAGGTGCCCAAGAAAACTCAAGGGGACCATGAGACTAAAAGCCTGTGTTGGGGCGAAGTCTGTTATACTTTCTCCCTTCCCAGCTGTCTTCCCCACTTTGACAGAAACAAAGTACCACATACTATGAATGAATATTAGTCCACAAACTTGGTTGTACAAGAAATATCCTACAGCTTTACTTTTGTTTTAATGTGCCTCTGAGTCCCGTTCCCTCCAATCTGGTGGGAAATCCAGTCCAGTCATTACTGCAGCCCTCACCCATCCACTAGGGTTATGCAAAGAGACTGGGGATGCTTAGGATGCCCAAAATTTTTGGCAGGCCCCCTCCTGCCTTATAACTGCATTGTGCCTTCCTGATGATCTCTTGGAATTTGACCTCTCCACGACTTTCATGTAAACTTAAAGAGGAACTGTGACCCCCCAGTGCCCCTGGGCCTATGGCCCTGCCCTCTTCTGAAATCTCACCACCTCAGCAAAGACATTGTCAGGGAGAAAAGTAGGGGTCCCTACTCCTTGTGGGACTCTGATCATTGAGAAAAGGAGTCTTCCCCTGTCTCCTCTCTTACCTCTTTCCCATTAAAATTCCCAACCTCTCTCCCTCCTCCCTCCAAAATACTTAGCATAGAATCTGCAATGAATTTAAGGCAGTGACTCCAAACCAGAAGCTGGCAGGACAAATAATCCTGCAGATGTGATTTATTTGACTAACACAGTATTTTAATAATTTTAAATAAATTGCCACATAGGGAGAGAATATCTAATACATGATTTGTGGCTTTTCTTGAAAAATAAGAAAATATGAAAAACTAGGTCCTTCTGATGAGGTCTGAGTTTTCCATTCATTCAGCAAATATTTATTGAGCACCTATTATTTTCCAGGTGTCAATCTTCTAGGCCCTGGAGTTATCATAGTGAACAAGATAGATGAGATTCCAGTTTTCATGGAGTTTACATTCCATTTTCTGTTGAAGGGATAGAAGCAGGGATGTGTATGTGTGTGTCTGTGTGTGTGTGTGTGTGTGTGTGTGTGTGTGTGTGTGTGTCGCCTCTTGAAGGAGAATCAGAACTAGATGGATGAGAAAAATTTAGATCATATTTGGGAGACTGGAATTGGATCTCTAAATGAAAGGCAAAATCCTTCTTTCAAAAACTTCCTTTGCTGAGTTATCTCAAAGCCATGATAATTAAGTTCCTAAAAACATTTCCCAGAGTGACACTTTGTCCCCTCTTCTATTTAGTTGCATAGCTTTTCCTGCAGGCTCCACAGGAAGGAAGTTTCTCATGCAGCCAGACTTGCTTAGAGAACCTGAAAGATCTTCCCTGATGTAATTGCTGAGGGTGAGATTCAAGAGATGGACAGGAGAGCTGAGCTCAAGTAAAGCCCTGAAAAGGCCTGACCCAGAAAGGGGAGGGGCAGGATGACTTCCCAAAACCCCCACTATCGTCTGTTAATTCATTCAACGATGCTCTTCTAGGTGCTGGGGATGCATCAGCAATGCTTGCTTTCACGGAGCTCATATTCTCAAAGGTGATGACAGATAATAAATAATTAAGCATAATAAATCAACTAGATAGTATGGTTGAAGAAGATAAATGCTTTAGAAAGAAAATGTAGAACAAAATAAGAGAGATCAGCAGTATTGGCAGGAGAACCAGTCACACTTTTAATAGGGAGATCAGACAGTTCAGTAAACACTGAAAGAGGTCAGGGAGATGAACAATCTAGACAGAGATAACAGCCAGTGCAAAGACCCTGAGGTGTTCTAAGAACAGCAAAGAGGTTAGTGTGTCTGGGGCTGTGAGAGGGAACACAGGATAAAGTAAGGGGAGTTGGAGTGGAGAAGTAACAGGGTCCAAGTCAGATAGGGTCTTGTAAGCCTTTGCTCCAATTTGTAATCCACCACCTAGAACAGAAATTGCCATAGGCTCCATTTTCATTTCTGCATCCCTAACACCTGGCATATTACCTGCCCCCAATAAATACTTGTCAAGTGGATCATTCCAGGTGAAATGCACTCATGATGTCCTAGTGCATGCATCAGTGCTGAGTCATCACTGCCAATCAACAGGGGATACCATTTCCCTTCCCCCACACTTCCACGTCCCCCACCAACCCTGCAAGCGTCCCTGATGCAATGCAACACTTAGTACTGTTACAGCTCGTGTCCTCACCCACTCTGAAGGGGGTCACCCAAGGTCTCCAGAAAACTTGTAGAAAGGGCTGAGAATGCAGGTCATGTGACCAACGAACAACAGGTCAGACAGTTAACTTATCTTCAGGCCCTGCACTTCCACCTTTTATGGCTCTGCATCAGCCTCCCCCCTTCCTCCCTTCCTCTCCCAGACACCATTCAAAGAGCACTAAAGATTTCCCCAGGAAGGAATTCCTGTGCAGAGTCACAGCATGAACAAGGCACACTAATAAGCAAGGGAGATGAGGTGTACTTATCTTATTTTTACTTGAGATGGCGCAAGTCAGCATACCAAACTTGTCCTAGGGCCTAGCCCTGTCAAACAACAACTCAAAGAAGAAAGGAATTATCACGGCCCACCCCACTTCTACTTTACCCCGCGACCTGACAAGACCTTGCTTCTTGCCCCACAAAACTCAGGGCTCTACATTCCTGGGAGAGACCAGGGGTCAGATCAGGTCCTCATATTCTTACAGGACATTTCCTCCCAGAAAAAATTAAACTGGCACATTTGGGACCAAGGGATGTCACACCTGGAAATTAGATATGACAAAACTAGGCACCTTTTAATAAAGCTTTAATATGCGTTTCAAATTTTCAGGCCCCACCCACATTTTTATTTGACTCTCAGAGCTGCATTTAATCTCTTCTCTCCCCACACATTCTAAAAGCATTCTGGCATTCTCCCTCAGTCTCTTCTTCCTGGGGCAGGTACCACCTCAGAAGACTAAGAAGACAGGCCCCTGCCAGCCCTGTAAAGACTTGGCTGCTTGTGTAGACAAGGGAGAATGATGGGAATGAATATAAAGGTGCTCCAGAAAGGTAAAAGCTTTAGACAAATGTTTCTCAGAGGTCAGTGCAGGTCACTGTGCTCTTTAAAATATACATCTGTTTGGCTCGAACCCCTATATTATGTCTGAGGGAAAAAATCTAATGCCTACCTTGAGATTTCTGCAAATTTCAAGGGAGATTATATTCTATTCTCACCTCTAGCCCCAATTTCCTGCCCTTGCTGAATTCTTATTCTCTTCTCTCCATAATTCTGCACCTTCTTCACCCAACCCTATCCTCTCTCCTAAAAGCAATCATTTTTACAAGCGTTGCACGTTAGCAGAATTTTTACTGATGGTTTGTAGGTCATGAGGGATGGGTTACATTTTCTCACCTCACAGCAAACAACCTAACATCTGATACTAGATGTCCCATTTCTTGAACATTCTCCAGGGATTTCTCACTGGCCATGCCTTAATGTGCAACACCACAGCTCCTCTCTCCCTCTCTCCCCTGAGAATTCTTCCCCCTTCTGGCTGACAGCACGGTAGTTCTCTCCTCTGCTTTGCATATCTGAAGCCCATCTAGGTGTGCAATGGAACCAAAATCCTTTAGTTCCTTTAGAAGCATCAGCTTTCAAAGACAGCTGCTTTCAATGTTGATTCTTTTTCTTCATTTCACCGATATAATTATGACTTTAATTCTAATTCATTAGAAAGCAGAGCAAGACTCTCATTTCATTTATAAGCCCACTCTCTGATTTGTAGCATTCTCTCCCCTACTATCCTTTAGGTAATGAGCCTCCAGTTACATTCATGGCTAATAAAATGAACTTTCTACCTCAATCTACCTGCCCAAACAGCATCAGCACACTGCATCTTGTAGGTAATCCAAGACATCACTATGTTATAACTGCTGCAAATGCCTCTGCCACCGAATGGTCTTAATCTGGGGTCATGGAAACCATAAGAAAGCTAGGTACTACTGCAAGATGTCTGTGACTCTCCTAAAACTGTAGGCATTTAAGTGCATTTTTCTGAGGACAAGGTTTATAACTTTAATAAGATATTTACAAGCATCTCCAACCTAATAAGAAATTTATAGGCATCTCCACCCCCCACCCTCTGCCCTAAAAAGCTTTTATCCACTATCCACAGCCAGTGAGCAGGACCATGTAAAGCTCTGCATCAACATTACAGCTTAAGGTGGTAACATAGCCTTAAACCAGGTCACTATTTAATTGGCAATCTGGGAGAAAGAAGAAATCGTTATGAAAAGATCTAAATTTTCAGAAATATCTGCTATGGAAGTTGTGAAAAATCAACAGGAGTTAAAAGCAGAGAAGATAAAAATATTTTTAAAAATTTAAGAGAGAGCTTTTTGAAAATGTAATTCAATAAGCTAATGCCCAAGAGCTAATGCCTTTTCTCAGACATCGACAGAGTAATTCTGGAATGCAAACACTTACTCCTATATTTCACATTCTGAGGAGTCTGGTTTTATAACTTAAAAATATTAACGATAAAAACAAAGATGAACAAGATACAAAGATTTATTGTATCCATTGGAGATGGGCTTAGCTCATATAAGACAATCGACACAAAGGTAAGGATAGATGGAAGCCTAGAGCCAATTAAAACTAAATGGAAAGGAGATTTAAGTCTGATAACTGGAGATAAGGGCTGGCAATTATCCTGTCATCTAACCAAACATACAACTGGTACTATTCTGGGTGACTTGATATATTTTTAATTATTAAGCGTTTGACTCTAGTTTTAAAAAATTGACTATTAAAAAATATTAAGCTCTTTTTCCAATGAATCGGGGGGAGAACTATCTTTCTCTGTCCACATGGTTTCTATACACAGAGACACAGTGGTGCCGTGCCATTAAAACTGTATCATAAATTACAGAGAAAGAACCTCATCATCTCCTGATCTGTGTTTACCTAATATTAATTCTCAGTTGAATGTGGAAATGGTTAGTTTTGCCTCATTTACACTGTTAATAGTCTTACACCAGATTACAAGAAAATAGATGAGAAAGAAGGCCCTTAAAATATGGTAAGTAGCTTAAAAGTCTTAACCAAACTTGCCCAATGGGAGACAGCACTACCTTTATGTTCTGGATAAGAGGGTCCCTGCCCCAGACCTACATGTTAGAGGCTCTCTCATTTCTCACATTATACACACATACACTTATTGAAGAGAATATGAACACCTCCATCACTTGGGGTCTGGTGCTCGGCTCTGATGCAGAGCAACCCACAACCCCAAACATTCATTCTTCTTTCTAGTGCTCTTTGGGCCTCAGGGAAACATTTCTCATCTCTTGCCCATATCCTTGAAACAGAAGGCAGCTGCATCTGAATGCCATGAAGGTTTGTGGAGTTTGCCCTGCAGTGAACCGTGGGGACAGTTTGAGCAGCAGAAGCACTTTAGGTGTAAGAGAAAAGACAGATTAACTTGTCAAATTCTTCCTTTCAGCTTAAATGCAATACTTCTTGCATGCCAAATCATTGTTTCCTAATAGTGCCAGATGTCTATTTTCTTCCTTCACTTTACATTCTAATTTGCGATTCCAGAATATTCACAAATTAACACCATATTTACAACAGATGCAGGTAGCAGCTGAGGCATATTTTGCAATATTAAACAAATCATATTGCCCTTTAATTTGTATGTAGGAGTGATATATATGAAACCAATATTTTTATTGTCAACTAAACAGATTTTGAACACCAAAACTATAAATGGTTTTATTTATTTATTTTTTGAGATGAAGTTTCACTCTTGTCGCCTAGGCTGGAGTGCAATGGCATGATCTTGGCTCACTGCAACCTCTGCCTCCCAGGTTCAAGTGATTCTCCTGCCTCAGCCTCCCAATTACAGGCATGCGCCACCATACCTAGCTAATTTTTTGTATTTTTAGTAGAGACAGGGTTTCTCCATGCTGGTGAGGCTGGTCTTAAACTCCCAACCTCAGGTGATCTACCAGCCTCAGCCTCCCAAAGTGCTGGAATTACAGGCGTGAGACACCATGCCTGGTTAAATTGTTTTATTTTTATAAAAATACTTAAAATACATAATTACATTGTTTAAAATTAAGTTAAAATTCAACTTTATACAAAATTTTTATTTAGAGTATTTTCATTTAATACTTCTGCTTCCGGGAAGATGGAATAGACAGACATATCTATTTCTTCCATTAAGTACAACAAAAACCTTGGAAATTATATATGAAATGAAGATAAAAAGACACTGAAAAGTACAGTGAGGTAAGCAGACTGGCTAAAGACTCCAAAGCCCAAGGACTAACAGAGTGATGAGTTCTCTGGAATATTTTTTTTTGCCGCCTCATATATCTCAGATTTGGAACTAAACAAAACAGTAACCCAGAAACATCAAAGTCACAGACCAAAAAAACCTCCACAAAAGGAGCAGCCTAGCAAGACAGGAAAATTTTACACAATAACCACTCCTCTATCAACAAACATCACAGAAAATAAACAAACAAACAAAAACCTGTGGCCCACTCCTACCCATGACAGCAAAGTCCAAGTAGAAGCCATTTCTCTACCCTTGAGAGACTGTAATAAGGTGTCTAACATACCTTCTGGAGTGATGTCAGAGAAGGTCACATAGGGAGCTGAGACTTTCAATCCCACTGGCCAGTAACAAGCTGCCAACCCACTTCACACCATGGTGTCCATGGAGACAACACTGGAAGCCTGAACTTCTACCCTGTCATCCGATAGGTATCAAGAAGCTCTTTTCCTCTCCTCTGGGATGGTGCTACTGGAGGCCAAATAAAGAGTCCAAGTTTTCATGACTATCCAGCAGTAAAAAAGCACCTTCACTGTAGAGTCAATGGAGATGACATGGGGAGCCAGAACTCCAATCCTCACTTCACAGTAATGAGAAGCAGCCCCCTCAGGTGTCAGTTGTCAGCAGAGGACAAAGTAAAGAACATGGTCTTTACCTTCACTTTGCAATAATAAAGTGGTGACCCCCACCCTTGTCCCCTGCCATGGTGGTGCCAAAAAGGCCAACAAAACCAGAAAGTTTAAATGAAATAAAGAGTCTCAGACCATGATATGAAAATGTTCAGGTTTCTATTGAAAAATCATTCCTCATACCAACAGCCAAGAATATCTCAAACGGACTGAAGAAAGACAATCAATAAATGTCAATGCTGAGGTGAAAGAGATATTAGAATGGTCCAACAAAGATTTTAGAGTGGCTACCCAAATTGAAAAGGAAGAAGTTAAATTACCCTTGTTTGCAGATGTTAAGATCTTATATTTGGAAAAACCTAATCTCCACAAGAAAACTATTAGACCTGATAAACAAATTCAGTTTACAAAACTAGAATATGAAATCGACACATAAAAATCAGTAGCATTTCTTTATGCCAACAGTGAACAACGTGAAAAATAAATTTTAAAAGTAATGCCATTTACAATATCCACACATAAAATTAAAAACCTAGGAATTAAACAAGTGAAAGATCTCTATAATGAAAACTATAGAACATTGATGAAAGAAATTGAACAGGACACCAAAAAGGGAAAGATATTCCATATTCATGGATTGGAAAAATCAATATTGTTAAAATGTTCATACTACCCAAAGCAATCTATAGATTCAATGCAATCCCCATCAAAATACCAATGACATTCTTCACAGCAATAGAAAAAACAATCTGAAAATTTAATGGAACCAGAAAAGACCCAGAACAGCCAAAACTATATGAAGCAAAAAAAAAAAAAAAATCAAACTTCTGAAATCACATTACCTGACTTAAAATTATGGTACAGAGCTACAGTAACCAAAACAGTATGGTAGGTACTGGCATAAAAATCAACACATAGACCAGTGGAACAGAATAGAGAACCCAGAAACAAATCCATACACCTACAGTAAACTTATTTTTAACAAAGGAGCCAAAAATATACACTGGGGAAAAGACAGTCTCTTTAATAAGTGGTGCTAAGAAAACTGGATATCTATATGCAGAAGTTGAAACTAGACCCCTATCTCTCACCATATATAAAACTCAAATCAAAATGGATTAAAGACTTAAGTTGATGATCTCAAACTATGAAACAACTACAAGAAAGCACTGGGGGAAAATCTCCAAGAAACTCATCTGGGCGAAAATTTCTTGAGTGGTTCTCCATAAGCACATGCAACCAAAGCAAAAATAAACAAATGGGATTGCACCAAATTAAAAAGCTTCTGCTCAGAAAAAAACATAATCAACAAAGTAAAGAGACAACCCAGAGAACTGGAGGAAATATTTGCAAACTACCCATCTGACAAGGGACTAATAACCAGAATACACAAAGAGTTCAAATAATCCTATAGGAAAAACATCTAATAATTTGATGTTAAAAATGGGCAAAAGATTTGAATAGACACTTCTCAAGAGAAGACATACAGATCACAAGCAGACATATAAAAAGGTGCTCAACATCACTGATTATCAGAGAATGGCAAATCAAAACTATAATGAGATATCATCTCATCCCAGTTATAATGACTTATATCCAAAAGACAGGCAATAACAAATGCCAGTGAGGATGTGGAGAAAAGGGAACTCTTGTATGCTGTTGATGGGATTGTAAGTTAGTACAACCACTATGGAGAAAGGTTTGGAGGTTCCTCAATAAACTAAAAATTGAGCTACCATATGATTCAGCAATCTCACTACTGGGTAGTGAGATTTCCAAAAGAAAGGAAATCAGTGTATAGAAGAGATATCGGCATTCATGTTTGTTGTAGCACTGTTCACAATAGCTAAGATTTGGAAGCAACCTAAATGATGATCAACAGATCAATGAATAAAGAAAGTGTAGTACATATATACAATGCAATAGTATTAAACCATAAAAAGAAGGGGATCCAGTCATCTGCAACAGTACAGATGGAACTGAAGATTATTATGCTAAGCAAAATAAGCCAGGCATAGAAAGATAAATATCACATGTTATCATTTATTTGGGGGATCAAAAAATTAAAACAATTGAACTCATAGAGATAGAGAGTAGAAGAATGGTTACCAAAGGCTGGGAAGGGCAATGAGGGGGCTGAGAGGAAGTAGAAATAGTAAATGGGTAAAAATATAGTTACAAGGAATGAATAAGACATACTATTTCTTACAACATGGTGACTATAGTCAATAATAACTTAATTGTACATTTTTAAATAACTTAAAGAATGTAATTGGTTTGTTTGTAACTGAAAGGATAAATGCTTGAAGGGATGAATGTTCCATTCTCCATGATGTGTTTATTTCACACTGCATGCCTGTATCAAAATATCTCATGTACCTCATAAATATATATACCCACTATGTACCCACAAAATATAAAAATTAAAGACTTTAGAACAGCCATAAAATAGTGCTTCAGTGAGCAATTATGAACATGAATGAAACAAAAATACAGAAAGTCTCATCAAAAAAAATAAAAGAGATGAAGAACCAAATTGAAATTAGAGAACTAAAAATATAATAACCAGAATAACAATCTCAGTAAGTGAGCTAAACAGTAAACTGGAAGATAGAAGAATAGGAATTACCCAAGAAAATAGACTAGAAAAACAAATGAGCAATGTCTCAGGAACTATAACAGAAAATCCAACATTCATGTCAATGGAGTTGGAGTGGAGAAAGATGGTGGGTCTGAAGAAGTACTCAAACAAATAATGACTAAAAAACTTCTTGGCCAGGGGCAGTGGCTCACGTCTGTAATCCTAGCACTTTGGAAGGCTGAGGCGGGTGGATCATGAGGTCAAGAGATCGAGACCATCCTGGCCAACATGGTGAAACCCCATCTCTACTAAAAAATACAAAAAATAGCCGGGCATGGTGGCACGTGCCTGTGGTCCCAGCTACTTGGGAGGCTGAGGCAGAAGAATCGCTTGAACCCAGGAGGCGGAGGTTGCAGTGAGCCGAGATTGCACCACTGCACTCCAGCCTGGCGATAGAGCAAGACTCCGTCTCAAAAAAAAAAAAAAAAAACAAACCTTAAATTTGGCAAGAGACATAAATCTATAAATTGAAGAAGCTAAGCAACCCCAAACAGGATACACCCAGAGAAATCCACGTCAAATCATATTATAATTAAACTTAAGGACAAAGAGAAAATCTTGAAAGGAGCCCACAAAAAATACGATACTTTTTTATAAGGGAAAAATAATTCGAATGATAGTAGATTTCTGATCAGAAACCACAGAGGCCAGAAAAAAAGTTACAATATTTTTAAAGTGCTGAAAGAAAAGAGTTATCAATCCAAAATCATATCCGGCAAAAAACATTATCTAGAAATAAAACGGAAATCAACATACTCTCAGATGAAGGAAAACTAGAAGACCTACCCTAAAAGGGTAACTAAATGAAGTTCTGTAAACATAAAAGAAACTCTTAAAGAATCTTGGAACATTAGGAAGAAAAAAACTTGATAAACAAATATATAGGTAAAGACAGTAGTCCTTTCTTCTCCTGTTGAATTTCTAGATCATATTTTGTGGTTAAAGCAAAACGATAACACTGTCTTATATTATTCTAGATGGGTGTAGAGAAAATATTTAAGACAATTATATTATAAATGGGGGACGGTACAGGGATATAAAGGAGGTAAGACTTCCACATATTCACTTGAACTTGTAAATTGACAACACCATTAGACTACGTTAAGATATATATACATATAATGTGATTCCTAGAACAACCATTTTAAAAGCTACACAGATAGATACAATAAAAACACTAGAGATAAATCAAAATGGAATTCTAAAAAATGTTCAAGTAATCCACAGGAAGTCAGGAAAAAGAAAAACAGAAAAATGAAAAGGCAATGAGAATAGAAAGGAAAAAAAGAAAACGGAATACTTCAGTTCTATCAATAATTACATTAAATGTAAATGGTCAAAATAGACCAATTGAAAGACAGACGTGAGGAGAGCAAATCTTAAAACATAACCCAACTATCTGCTGTCTAAATGAAACTCACTTCAGACATAACAATATAGTCAATATAGTCAGGCTGAATGTAAAAAACAAAATGAAAAGAGATGTCTGATGCAAATATTAATCAAAGGGAAGCAGGATATGCTATATTGTATCAGATAAAGTAGATTCCAAAGCAAAGAAAATTACCAGACCCAGAGAAAGGCATTATGTAATAATTAAAGGGTCAGTTCCTCCAAGAAGACAGTTCTGATTCTAAATGGGTATGCAGTAAAAAACACAGCTGCAAAATACGTGGAGCAAACACTAATAGAACTAAAAGAAGAAACAAACAAATCCACAATTATAGTTAGAGACTTCAATACCCTCTCTCAAAATTGTTAGAATAACCAGACAGAAAATGATCAAGGACTAAGAAGAATTCATCAATACCATCAACCAACAGAATCCAACTTACACTGATAGAATATTCCACTCAACAATAGCAGAATACACATTCTTTTCAGGTGCCTACAGAACATCTACCAAAAAAGATCATGCCCTGGGCCCTAAAACTAACCTTCACAAATTTAAAAGAACTTAAGTTATACAGAGTATGTTTTCTGCCCACAATGGAGTCAAACTAGATAACATTATCAGATAGGTAACAGGGGAATCTCCAAACACTTGGAAACTAAATAAAACACTTCGAAATAATCCCTAAGTCAAAAAAGAAGTTTAAAGGAAAATTTTAAACATATATTGAAATAAAAGAAAATTAAGGTACAACATACCAAAATTTGTGGGACATAGGTAAAGCAGTGCTGAGAGGTAAATTTATAACACTAAATGGATATATTCAAAATTTTAAGTCTTAAGTCAATAATATTTTTTTCATTTCAAGACCTACAAAATGAAGAGCAATCTAAAATAAGCAAAAGAAAGAAAATAATGATTAAAAGCAGAAATCAATGAAACTGAAACATAGAAAAATCAATGAAACGTAGAGCTGATTCTTTTAAAAAGGCCAATAAAATTGGCAAAACTCTAAAAAGACTGACAACAAAAAAAGAAAGAAGATACAAATTACCAATATCAGAAATAAAACAGAGGATATCATTAAAGATTGTGTAGACATCAAACAGATAATAAATAAATACTAAAAACAACCCTAGACACTTACATTTGACAAATTCCTCAAGAATACAAACTACCACAACTTCCCCAATATGAAGTAGATCATTTGAATAGCCTTGTAGCTATTAAGAAAATTGAATTTGTAGGCCAAGCACAGTGACTCACATCTATAATTCCAGCACTTTGGGAGACCAAGGCAGGCTGATCGCCTGAGGTCGGGAGTTTGAAACCAGCCTGACTAACATGGAGAAACCCCATCTCTACTAAAAATACAAAATTAGCTGGACATGGTGGCACATGCCTGTACTCCTAGCTACTTGGGAGGCTAAGGCAGGAAAATCGCTTGAACCCAGGAAGCAGAGCTTGTGGTGAGCTGAGATTGTGCCATTTCACTCCAGTCTAGGCAAAAAGAGTCAGACATCAACTCAAAAAAAAAAAAAAAGAAAAAAAGAAAGAAATTTGAATTCATAACTGAAACACTCCCCAGAAAGAAATATCCAGAATTATATCCCTCACGGGAGAATTCTACCAAATGTTTAATGAAGAATTAACACAAGTCTGTATGATCTCTTTCAGAAATTAGAAGAGGAAACATTTTCCAATTAATGAAACTAATATTACCCTGATATCAAAACAATACAAAAGAAAAACTACAGACAGATATCCCTTGTGAATACTGACACAAACATTCTAAAGAAAATATAAGCAAATAGAATACAATAATATAAAAAAAGAATTATAAGTCAAGTGGGTTTATCCCAGGAATACAAGGCTTGTTCAATAATTGCAAAGCAATCAATGTAATTTATCAACGGGGTGAAAATCTGTCTCTATTAAAAATGCAAACATTAGCCAGGCATGGTGGCACACACCTGTAATCCCAGCTACTTGGGAGGCTGAGGCAGGAGAATTGCTTGAATCCAGGAAGCAGAGAGGTTGCAGTGAGCCGAGATCGCGCCACTACACTACAGCCTCGGCAACAGAGCAACATTCCATCTCAAAAAAAAAAAAGAAGTAGGAGGAATCAATCTACCAAATCTAAGACTTACTATGTAGCTATAGGTATCAAGTCTGTGAGGTGTTGGTGGAGGGATGGACACATACATCAATGGAACAGAATAGAGAGCCCAGAAACAGGCACACACAAATATGCCCACTGACTTTGACAACAGTACAAAAGTAATTCAACAGAGGAAATACAGATTTTTCAATAAATGGTGCTGAAGCAAAAAAAAAATTTTTATTTATTTATTTATTTTTGCCTATGTATTTTGCCATACATAGGCATAAATAAATAAATAAATAAATAAATATAAATAAATTGATTGGGCACAGTGGCTCATGCCTGTAATCCCAGCACTTTGGGAGGCCAAGGCAGACAGATTACGAGGTCAGGAGATCAAGATCATCCTGGCCAACATGGTGAAACCTCGTCTCCACTAAAAAAAACAACAACAACAAAAAAATTAGCTGGGTGTGGTGGCTCGGGCCTGTAGTCCCAGCTACTGGGGAGGCTGAGGCAGGAGAATTGCTTGAAACCAGGAGGCGGAGATTGCAATGAGCTGAGATCACGCCACTGCACTACAGCCTGGGCGACAGTGTGAGACTCCACCTCAAAAAAATTAATTAATTAAATAAATCTTAACCTAAATTTCACACCTTACACAAAAATTAACTCAAAATGGATCACAGACTTAAATGTAAAATACAAAACTATAAACTTTTAGAAAAAATGGGAGAAAATCTTTGTGATCCAGGACTAAGCAAAGCATTACACTGACACCAAAAGCACCATCCATAAAAGGAAAAAGTAATAAATATTCAGAGATTAAGATGAGGGAAGTATATGTGGCTATAAAAGGGCAGCATCAAGGATCCTTGTGGTGATAGAAAATTTTTTTTATCTTAACTGTATCAATGTCAATTTCCTGGTTGTAAAATTGTACTATAATTTTATAAGATATCGGAAGAAATTGGGTAAATGGCACATGAGATTTCTTTGTATTATTTTATACAACTGCATGATTATCTTAAAATAAAAAGTTTAATTTTAAAAATTAATTCACTATTTATAATTTGTATGTATTTTCAAACTTTAACATAAAATTATAAATGCTTTAGAAAAAAACTTTTCAGTAACATATCTGAAATGTAATGTTAAACTTTCACTTTTTAACATTTACTTCCCTTTGAATCTTTGATGAAAATACACTCAAGTGCCATTTTGATTATATCATTCCCTTGTTTAAAAACCCTTGTGCGGCTCTCCAGGGCCTACAGGATTAAACTCCATGGCTTGGCACACAAGCCATTCCTGTTTCAGATCCTTGCCCATCAACCCAACTCATTCTTCACTGCAGCCCACCTGCACACACCCCTCCAACTCTTGACCACTTGAATTTCTTTAATGTATCTTGCTATTTCATGCCTCTCTTCCTGCTCCCTTCACCTGACAAACACTCCAAAGACATCTCATATCTTTTAACACACTCAGCTAAACTCACCTCCCCTAGGAGTTCTTGCCTGTTCCTCCCCAGAAGTCCAGCCCATCAAAAAGCCACCATCCCTCTACATCTGTCCTGTAACCTGTACATTGATCTTGGTACCTAACAGTTGCTTCTGTGTCTTTCTCTCTCTTCAAATCTGCAAATGCCTTGGGAGTTATTATCCATCTGTATATTATCCATCTTTGCATTTCCAGTACTTTAAATATTGCCTGCTACATATTAGGCAGTTAATATATTTGTGGAATGGCTGAATATCTAGCTTAAATGATTCCTCCAGTCCGTTGATTTCCTTGGTCTCCCTTTTTCTCATCCTTCCTCCAATATACTTAATTTCTTACTCTCCTGAAGTACCTTAGACTTTGTTCACAGAACTAATGTGGAATTAATGTATCATCTTGCCATCAGCTGTGTGCATACTTACCTAAGAGTTCCTCAAAGGTGAGCAGTGTCCATTTTCTAGACATATCAAAAGGCTCAAAATTGATCAGTAAAAGAATTAACAAATGAATGAATTACTATGCAATACCTTATATATTATACAATTTTTTTTTGCTTTTGTACATACACACACACACACACACACACACACACACACACAGAGACAGTAGGACAAATAAAAACCACATAATCCACAAGGAAGAACCCTGTGTAAGCAAGAGCACAAACAACAAAGAATGAATACAAGGTTGGAATCATTGCACAGCTTTTGAATTTGGGGTTAGTTCCTGCAGATTATTTTTTGGGACTGATGGAAGGAGGGAAGGTGTGAAATCTTCACATCATTTCTAGCTGCTTAGAGAGAAATCCCAGTATGAGTCCTATTTTTCACATACAGAGAAAAAAAGAGACACAAAGGTATGTTAAAATCACCAAATGACACATTTTAGTTTTATTCATGGTCCCAGACTTGATGAATTTACAATCTACTTTCAGCTATAATCATTCCAAACATTTGCCTTCAATAAAATTTGGGTAGTTTAATGTAATAAAAAAAATACATGGGAAAGAGTGTGAGCTTTACTTCAGATGGGACTGAATTCAAGCCCTGGGTTGATCCTTTCTAGTTATAGGAACCTGCCACCTCTGAATCTGTTTCTTTAGCTGCAAAATGTGATATTAGGGCATCGACCTGTGGGATGGGTGTGAGAATTAAATAGGATAATGTATGTAAATTGTGGAGCATAATGCCTGGTACATAGTAGGCCAATAAATTATAACTGTCCCTTTACCTGTCAAAGGCACCAATCTCTGGGTTATGAATTCCAAAACACCTTCACATGAAATATTTTTCTCATTTAAACCATATTAGAAACCAAAGTTATAGCACCAGGAGAATACTTAACAAAAGTATGATATGCATAAAAAATCTTATGTTAGACACCCTGCAGGGCTCTCAGTAAATACTTGCTGACTGACAAATGCGTAGTTGTAGCATAAAATCACACAGATGGAAAGAGATAACATCATAAAAAAGTAATTTGGAATCTGCACAGGATAATGATTATACTTCAATAAGTATTTTATTTTTTAAAGCAAAAGTAAAGGAAACGGAAAATCATTTTTTTTAAATCCAGTTTTCTTTTATAGCCACAAGTTTATATAAACACCTACAGGCACAGTACCAAAAATACTGGTATCTTAATGGAAAAAAATTGCTGTATTGGAAGCAAAAGTGTTCCAAATATAAAGGGACACATGTAGTCACAACATGTGACCATCTCTTTGCAAATGACCCTGGAAGCAGGAGACCTCGCCACCCTAGGCACCCATGACTAAAGAGCCTGCTAGAACACTTCCTAGAACATCACTGCCCTGAAGACAAGGTTTACCTAACAAATATTTATTAAGATTCCAGGTCCCATGCTAGGCTCTGGAACACCATGATGGACAGATAATGATCCCCGACCTCAAGTAGGGAGATAGACCTATAAACAAATAATTGACAACAGAGACTGACTAGCTGTTCTGAAGGTATATATGAGGACACATGGTGGCACAAAGAAAAGAGTGGTCTGTTTTACCTGAAGGATTAAGAGATATTTCTCAAACACAGGACAACTGAGCTGGACCTTCTTAAAAGATAAGAAGCTTGCCATGCCAACAGAAGGAAAGGACAGTCCATGCAGGGAGAACGTCTTGGACAAGGTTGAAATTATGGGGTAAATCGGGGAAGTGTGGATAGCTCCATAAAAATTGGGACATTTATAAGGCATACATTATGTATGCGTACATAATATCTAACATGTATAGTATAAACATATCTTAATATACTTGAGCGATTGACAGCAAATAATTATTCCCATTTTGTTGATGCATGCACCATACCCTTTACCTCCTTATTCTGTGATTCACCTAATCACTAATCAGATTCACCTTACAATGTTAAATTTAACACCTGAAATGTAACTAGTTATAGGTCATTAAATGGCCCTCAATCATTGATGCCTTGCTTTTCACAGGTTCTTACATTCTTATGGGACAGGTCACCCACAATTATAATGACTATGAGAAGGAATGGGAAGGAAGGGGGCTGAGAGATAGAGGGATACAACTTCCCAGTGTGGGCATCTCAATGGCCCAACAAAGCAACCCAATGCCCTAGAGGAACACAGATTTTGGAATTGTTAGTAATATGATGAAACTATGAATAGTACACATCAGCTACGTACACAGTGAAACCTAAGACACAGGTTGTTTATTCCACAAAACAAAAATGGTAAATTTTCCTCCAAGATTAAAAATAAAGATAATATATGATAGTTTGTGGGGAGACCCAAAATACCCTAGGGTTTTGTGCTACTACAGATTATTGGACTTGTGCTGTAGGAATAGCCAGTGTGCTGCACACAGGTCTCCCCTGTGGAAGACATCGCTAGATAATCTCAGTTGTTTCCCCATTGAACCTGAGAGAAGGGGATAAGCGAGATCAAAGAAAAGAGTGAAACTATTCGTTGTGCTCTTAAAAATAATGATTTTTAGGTGTCAACCTAGGCCCTGTGGTTGAGTTTAAATTACCACTTCAAAATAGCATCTACTCAATTTTATGTCCCACAACTTCCACAAAGTGGCTATGTGACCTTTCCCAAGGTCACATAATTTATCTGGGCTTCTAATTCCGCTTCTGTAAAATGAAGAAATAAACCAGATAACCTCGAAAGTCAGCTCCCTTTCTGACAGTTTGCCATTCTTTCCTTTTTCCCTCTGTATCTAATTATCTCAAGGCTCCATCTGTATTAAGGATCAATTATCTTGGGCAACAGAAACCCAACTCCACATGAGTGGATTTTTGGCCCAAACAGTATAGTTCCACTAAAGTGCCCCATATGCCTAGATGGTCAGTGCCTTTATCCTCAACCTTGGGCAAATGTGTGCTAGATGTACAGCTGCCAAAATACTGACTGCTGCCCCAAAATGGTAACTTGAAAATCAACATCTCACTTGTACTCTGTGGTTTCATTTCCTGCCCGGAAATGGAGCTCAGTGTTGCAGATGGGGCCTTAGATAATAAGCACTTCTAAGAGAGGTTCTGCATTCAGCTTGGTTTCCTTTGCTGGGAGATATTGGTAAACGTTCACAGAGCCTCTTCTTTTCATGGGGTCAGGCAGAAAGTACAATTTCAATAGACCCTCATCTTGGATTCCCTACTTCTGGATGAATGAAATGAATATGAAGCACATCCTGGAATGTGAAGAGCATGCTGGTGTTGTGGTGGTAGGTGTGGATCCCCCAACAGTGGTTTCAGGCCCTGGGTCAGAGAGAAGAGCCCTTTAAGTGTTCCAGCCAGCAGGCAAAGGAGCACAGCTGCACTGAGTGCCCCTCCACGAGGACCACAAGGTTGCCCTGGGCAGAGACCTCCCCCAGCTCAGCAGCACTGGGGCATGGCCTTCCAGGGCAGTGAACTCTGTACATTTGTAAAACATATAGAACAGTGTTTAAAAGCATGATATATAAAGCCAGAGACCTGAATTCAAGTCCTGCCACTTACAGCTTCTAAGATTTGAGCTTTCCAAGCTTCAGTTTCCTCATTCACTAATAGCAGAATCTAATCACAAAAATCACTGTGAGGATTAAATAAGACAATGAATATTAACCAGTAAAGTCTAGTCTCCAGCACACAGTGCTGTGCTGACCCTTACTGGATCCTGAGACAAAAAGAAAAATCCATAATAATGATCCAATCTTTCTTTAAAATTTTGATATTTTGTTCAGCATGAAATTTTTGCATTAATTTTTATTTTTTAAAATACTGCATTAAAATATTACTTATCTTGATTACCAGGGTTTTTTTTCCACACTCCTTACATTTTGCACACTTGCCTAAGTACTCAGTAAATGTCAGTTGCTACCATTTTACAATCACCACACAATAACTACATGACACAATTTAGCATTTAATTATCTAATGTTTTGTATTAGCTATTGTTCCAAGTTCTTAGGTCTTGTTTTCCCAACTAATTTGTACACTGATTAATGGCAGAAATTATGACACGTCTTTTATCCCTAAAACTGCTTAGTATGTAAGAGGCTCAAGTGAGTACTTATCCAGTGATTGCTTACAGCAAATGGTAGACAATTTATGACTCTACTGTTCTCTAATTGCTTCATGTGTTTGAAGGTTTTGGTTTATGATCCTTGAGGGCAGGAATGACATCTGGCATTTTTCCTGTCTGACATGTCTGACACAAAGCTGGGGGCACAGAACGAAAGAACTGTCAGGGACTTTTGGGTTCATCTAATCCCACCTGGTCATTTTACAGATAAATCATCTGATTCTCAAAGAGGCTGTATCATGTGACCAAACCAATCAGTGAATGAGCTGGGATGAGAAATTAGGTCTCTCAGGATCTTTCTTCTCCAGTATTTTGTTAATTTTCTTTGATTTCTCTATGCCCTTGAGTATCAACCACAGGGTTCTCCATGTAGGAAAAAAATTTTTTGAACGACATAGATTATTGATTTCTGGAACTTAAGTAATCTTTGCTTAAAAGCAGTATAGGGAGTCACTGCTTGGAAAAGTGTATGTATATTTACCAACTATCCATATATCCTGGTTCAGTCTGACAAGGTGGTTAAGAGAATACTGGGTTTGGAGTTGTTAGAGGGCTCTGTGTTCAAGTCCTGGCTTCACTATTTCCTATCTATGTAACCTTGGGTGAAATTAAGTTTTTAATTTAATTTTTCTCATCCAAATCAGGAACACAATAATCGTACCTACTACACAGTTATGAAAAATTATATAAAATAAAAACATGTAAACAATATAGACTACCTAACATATAGTAAAAGCTCAACAAACATTAGCAATTATCACTATTCTAAAAGTAAGCCCTAAGAGTTAGGTGGACCACAAGGCAGATTAATAGATTTATATGTACGATTCTATAATATGTCCACATTTTGTTATTGTTATATACAGTTCTATAATATGCTCACACCTTTTGATAATAGTTGGGAATGGAGAGCTAAATTATCAGTCAAGCACATATGATTATGCTATATCTATTTCTTAAAGCCTCGTAAGTAACTCTTAATAGAGTTATTCTGTGGGATCTTAGTTCCTTATAACCAGGGACCTCCAGCCACCCAGCTCTGGAAATTTTGCAGATTTCCAAAAGCACCAATAGTCCAGGTCAGTAGAACATAAAGAGGGGCCTGCAATAGACTCAAGAGTATCTAACCATAATTCCATTTTAAATTTCCTCTCAAGAGAACATAAACAATGTTAGCAAGGATGCCCACTTAATAAGCAGAAGCCCAGACAAATCTATTAAGACATTTCAAGACTTGGAATATTGCCAGTGCAAAGCCGAGGCTATGAACAATGGATTGGGTAACTCAGAGAAACCAATTGCACAAATGAGATCATACAACACCTCACTTGTTTTAATTCTTTTTTGGCCTCAGCACAAAGCAAGAGTCCAAGCCCATACTTATATGACTTCACAGGAAGATGTGAGGAGGAAGTCTGTGTGAAAAGTATCCTGTTGTTTAAGACTGGGAACTTGGAAGGAAGAAATAGAACTGGATATACCAAATTTCCAAAGACCACAATATTTTGCATTTTTGCAGCATGTTGATTCCAAAATGTTCAAATCACTTCAACCTTGTCTGGCATTAACATGTCACTGAAGCAGCTAGGAGGTCATTGGGGGTCACAAAACTTTGAAAAGCACCTAATATTCACAGCTCTTTAGTAAGGAAAACAAGAGAATATTATAAATAAAACTCTTTTTTCATTCTGAGTCAAACCCTCCGGTGGCAATCTGAATGTTCTCTTAAAATGCAACTGTCCCAAAAGCAATGTGGTATCCCAAATTGGATCCTAAAACATTGAAAAAGGATATAAATGGATAAACTGGTAAAATCCACAAAATGTCCACAGTTTAGAGCATAATTTAGTTAACAGTGTTATACCATGCCAATTTCTTAGTTTTGACAAATGCACCATTGGTTACATTAGATAGTAATAATAGGAGAAGCTGAATGAAAGGCAGACAGGATCTGTATACTTACCTTTGCAACTTTTCTATAAATCTATAATTATTCCAAAGTTTAATTAATTGTTTATTTTTAAACTCACACACAAAAAATAGCAAGTTAAGGTTTCTAGGCTGAAAAACTTTTATTTGGTGAGTGGGAGGGATGGGAATTATAGTTCTTTCTCCCTAAAGAAAAGTATATTAAAAGGACATCTAGCTCCAATTTTTAACTAAATGTCAGATAAAAGATGGTGGCCAACTTCTTTTCCCATCAAGATACTATGTTGGGAACATAAAGAGAACTGGGAATTGGGCTCCCCAATCTGTAAAATGGAGATAGTAATACCTCTCACCAGCACTACTGTGGGGAATCAAGAAGACAGCGGACATAGAGCACTCCATGTGTCTGGAGCTGGGTAAGAGCCCTTTCCCTTTGCTCCTTCTCAGGCCATCCCCACAGGTCCTCCTGCAAGCCTCTCAAGAAAGCTCTATAAATCAAAAATAAAATTCTACACTCCCCAATCATCTGAATGGACCCTCCTCTCAGCCAAGGGAATTCCAAAGTTAACCTGAAAAACTAGTTCAGGCCTTGGTGGGAAGAGGGACCCAGACATACCTCATTACACCCTCCTCCCTTTTGGAATTACTGATAAAACAAACTCTTTAATTCTGATATGCATTTATAATTTATTCCCTCTGAAGCCTGCTACCTGGAGGCTTCATCTGCATGATAAAACTTTGGTCTCCACAACCCCTTATCATAACACAGTTATTTCTTTCCATTGATAAATAACTTTTTTTCTTTCTTTTGTTCTTTTTTTTTTTTTTTTGAGATGGAATTTTGCTCTTGTTGCCCAGGCTGGAGTGCGATGGTGCAACCTCAGCTCACTGCAACCTCTGCCTCCCAGGTTCAAGCGATTCTCCTGCCTCAGCCTCCTGAGCAGCTGGGCATGCACCACCACACCCAGCTAATCTTTTTGTATTTAGTAGAGATGGAGTTTCACCATGTTGATCAAACTGGTCTCAAACTCCTGACCTCAGGTGATCCACCCACATCAGTCTCCCAAAGTACTGGGATTACAGGTGTGAACCACCAAGCCCAGCCAATAATAACTCTTTCAACCAATCGCAATCAGAAAATCTCTGAATCTGCCTATGACCTGGAAGTCTACTTTCCCCACACTCATTTCCGGTTGTCCTATCTTTCCAGATCAAACCAAATGTACATCTTACATGTATTGATTGATGTCTTATGTTTCCATAAAATGTATAAAACCAAGCTGTGGCCCAACCACCTTGGGTACATGTTCTCAAGATCTCCTGAGGGTTGTGTCACAGGCCATTGGTAAATCATATTTGGCTTGGGATAAATCTCTTCAAATATTTTACAGAGTGTGACTCTTTTCATTGACAGCTCTCATAGGTAGTAGGCCCTCTGGGCAGCAGGAACTGCTCCTCTGTCTCATCAGGCAGGGTACCCTGTGTTCCTGACCTCCCGAGGAGCTGCTGAATGCTGAATGGCTTAGCCCCTGGACAGTGAGTAGCGGCCTCTCAATTCCACTTCTAGGGAGCAGCTTGCACTCTGCTGGCTTCTGCCAGGTTTACTGGCAGCAGCTATGTCCTTGCACCACTTTTTAAAGAATGGTCCACCCATCACTCTGTTGAGATAGGGAGACAGAAAAACCTACCACATACTTGTTGATTTACTTTCTAGTTGAAAGTGAGAAGGAAAACAATGAGCCATGAGCTGAGGCTAGGGCCCAGCCCCTGCTCAGTGAGTGTTGCTTTCTCCACAGTGGCTCATTTCTAGAACAACACTTGCTCCCCTTGGCTCAGCAGAACATTAAGTGCATCCACATGGACTCACTGTCCTTTGCTTCAAGGAAACTCTTAAATTAATTAGGCCTTGTCACTTTGTGACCGTGTAGAGCCCATCTGCTCTTCTTGGCTTTGTCTGGTCTTATGGATAGAGAATATTTAGTGAAAGTGCCAAGTTTCTTTGTCCTACCTCCACAGGGTGTGACTTTTCTTGAATAATCTCTATTCCAAATATCTGCCTTATTGTTACTAGAAACAGTCCAAATGTCCCCAAAATTAAAAATATTTCAGCATGTAAAGTATGCTCTCCCAGATAGTCTCATCTACCTAATGGTGACCACATATTCTATGCTAGCCCACAGGCAGTCTTAGGAAATAGTTAAGATACCCATTGAGTCCGTGGGTTCTGTCAAGAATGTTTGTCATGCTTTTTGGCCACTTGGCATCTGAACCCCCTTCCTGTGTTTGGGGAGTCCTTCTCCCTGTGAGGCAGATCTGATCTCCCTCTATGGAGGCTAGCAATCACAGATATTTGTTCCACCACCTTCCCTTGCAGCTGCAGGGCTGGCCATGAGCCCCAATCAAATGCACCTAACCAAGACTTTAAATTGGAAACTAGTGACACATCAAAGCAGGAGTCACTCTGGCAATGGGACGACTCCATCCAGCTTGCTGATGCACCAGTGGCAGCAGATTCAAGGGTGGTTTCCAGCATCTACTGTCAGTGTGGCATGAGGACAAGCTACAGTATCTGCATCCAGCAGGAATAGCACTGGGTTTTCACCAGACCAGTGCTCCAGCACAATTTGCATATTGTTCCTGGCTTCGTAGCTCCTGAGCCTGGCCCTTGGAACTTTCTGGAAATTTTGTGAGCCAGGGCAAGCTTCATAGCTATGCAACCTGTGCCATCACACAGGGCCCCAAGTTCAGCAGGGCCCTGTGCTTGGTTTAATGCTCTGCTATTGTCGTCTTGCAATTTTTACAGTTCTTTTAACAAGAGGCCTCACCTTTTCATTTTGCTTGGATCCTGAAAATTATGTAGCCAATCCTGCTATGAGCTAGCTAATATGCTTTAGGTCAAGCAGTTCTTAACTTCTTATGCCCATAAGCCCTTGGTAGCCTGGTAAAACCTAGAAAGTTTAGGAGGAATGTTTTTAAATGCACAAAATGAAATATACAAAAGGAAATCAATTATATTAAAATACAGTTTAAAATTTAAAAAATATATATGTTACAGCACTGTGTGTGCCTTTTCATATTAATGCATTAAAAAAAATCTAATGGCAGATTAAAAAACATCCGTTACTGAAAAGTAGTAATGAGCATAAACATTGCTGGGAATGTCTACAACAAGTGAAATATGACTTGAAAATATATGTGATTTCCAAAGATGACAAAGTCACAGGTACCCAGTTTGTTGTGTTCATTCATAACTTAAAAAAATGTTAAATACAGTGAAAGACTATTGAGACAAAAAAGGAATTCATTTGAGTCACAGAGACCCTACATTTTAAGCAAGAAAAGCAAGTTAAAAGCCCTGATTCAAATACATTTCTTTTCCATTTCTATCACCCAAAGCTGTCATTTTGTGACTTACAATCAAGAACCCTGTAGGATACAGGGCACCAGGCACCAGGACCAGCCTAGATATGGCCTGATTCTCCATGCAAACACAACAGTGATAGTGGGCTCCAGGTGACTCAAAGACATAGCCAACACAGCCCTGCCCTGAGCTGTTAGGATCTTTGAGGGGAGAGTAAGTGTCAATAATGACACTTCAAGATGATGCCTGGAAAGCATGTCATAGGCACTACATGTATGGTATGAACCAAGTGATCTAGAAGGCTGAGCAAGTGGAGGTCCCTTCTAGCTAAGACAATCAACTATTAATAATGGCAGTATACAATGAGATGGGAAATAAGACACATAGCAAAATAACTGTTACTCCAAAGTCCACAGAAAGCTAATAGAATGTTGAATATTTCCCTTGCTCTAATCCAGGATCATTTATTAAAGATTCAATCACCTCTCAGGTATTTCTGTGGTGGGGCTGTTTTTTTGGTTTTGTTTTTGTTTTTGAGACTGAGCCTCACTCTGTCACCCAGGCTGGAGTGCAGTGGCCCGATCTCAGCTCACTATAACCTCTGCCTCCTGGTCTCAAGCAATTCTCCTGCCTCAGCCTCCTGAATAGCTGGGATTATAGGCATGAACCACCACACCCAGCCAATTTTTGTATTTTCAGTAGAGATGGGGTTTCACCATGTTTCCTGGGCTAGTCTCGAATTCCTGACCTCAAATGATCCACCCAGCTCAGCCTCCCAAAGTGCTGGTATTACAGGCATGAGCCACTGCGCGTGGCCACCTCGCAGTTTGTTTCTCGTACATATCATAGGAAATACCAAAATACACTCCCCCATGTACTATTTTCTTCTCCCCTCTTCTACTCCTCCTTTTGGAGAGGGAAGAGCCCTCTGGGGCAAAGGAAATACCTATCTTTAGGACACACTTGAGAAACTAAAAGTAGACAATAATCCATCTACTGATATCTTGAACTTCTCAAAGTTGTTTTATATCCATTATCACACTTGCGTTCTAGGCATACATTGTTATCCCTATTTTATAAATGAGGAAACTGAGGTTCAGAGAAGTTGTAACTTGCTCAAGGTCATAAAGCCAGGTCACAAAACTGGAGGAAAACTGAGGTTTCTTGCCTGTTAGCTCAGCACCCTTTCCTCTGGCCGTGCCTCCCTGTGAATACATCATAAGTAAAGGGAAAGCTGCATTTGAAAGGGAAGTACATTCAAGCAGATTCTCTAAAGACCAAGAAACACACACCCCACTTTCTGGACAGCAGGTGTCAGCTAGGAAAGGAGACACTCAAAAAAGAAAACAGATCACCAAATCCTCTGGCCCCTAATGGCTCAATGAGATCCTTCAACATAGGATAGAACTCACTTGGCCGGTAACCAGTGCAGTCAGTCTCCTTCCTGCCTGGGAGTTACACTCATAACAACAGCAACAGCAGGAAAAGGGCTTCATGAACATAAAAATAAATAAACTTTCTATTTTTAGCAGGGCTGCAGCTGGGAGAGCTTCATTCTCTGCTCTTTAGCTGCAGCATTCTAAGGGAGGCAAGGGTCGAGGGGTTGGGGGATGAGGAAAAGTAGGGACAGTCACATTGGAAGCCACATTTTCCGTTGCCAAACTAATTACATGCAGACCACAGAAACCAATGTCCAGCCTGGAAGTCTCTGGAGTCTGCAGGTCTGGAAAAACTGGAGAGCGTCAACCAGGAAGCCAGTCCCATGACTGGGCTATTTTGTGGCCATATATAGAAATAAATAATCTTTTGCCCACATGGTTTTTAGAACGACTGAAAACTGTTGCAGGGGTGGAAGATAAGCTTGTAGATTTTTTTCCCCTTTTCACTTAGGCTCTAGTTGGAACCTGTGTGATTCTCACAGGAACTCAGATCCAGCATCTTTCAGACTTACACTCTGTGTCCAGAATTCCTCTTAAGACTGCAGCAGTTTTTCCCTGCCCAGCCCTTGCCAACAGCTGGCAACATCAGGAACCTGAGAAAGAGAACTGCAATGCTGGAAGTGGGGCATAATAGCAGCTGCGGTGTCTTCTTTCTGTTTGTCTGGAATAGGATTGGATGTTGCGAGAAGGGAGTTCCAAGGCAAAGGAGCAGCAGAGAGGTTCTTTCCTGGAACTGGCACAGCAGCTTTAGAAGTGTGCACCTGATCTGGTTTCAGAAGTGACTCTTAGCCTTGCTCCTGCCATACTCTGAGCCCCTGTCACCTTTAATTATGTACTTTCCCCTCTCATCATTTTTTTCATGCATAATTCCAATTATACTTTCAGCCTTTCATGAGGACACAGAACAGCAGACCCCAGAGCCACACTGAGGAAGGAAAGAACCTAATGCTTTGAGCACTCACAAAGAGGTAAGTGCACAAAGTCAGGCACCATGCTCATCTCTGCTCAGAGAAAGCTTCTAAAGCTCCCAGATCTGGCCTTGTGGCGGAGGGTTTTCATTCACTAACAAATGTTGACTGACAACTTACTGTCTGCCAGACACTCCCTGCTCACAAGAGCTCTCAACACAGTGTGGGGAACAGAGAAACAGGCAATGTTACTACTGCAGAGCAGGCTTCATGCTGGGTCAGCACGGAGTCCTGTGGGGATACAAAGGACTGCCTTCTACCTCCATCTTGAGGAGTCAAGGAAGTGGTAGCTGAGCTGGGACCCAGGCAGGTAGAGATTGGGTAGAGGTGAGAGTTTCTCCTCAAATGTTTCCCATGTAAGGGCAGCTCCCAAATAATAATATAGCAGTGCTTATGTTATTATGTATAATACATATGAGCTTAATACAATCCCCTCAAAGTTAAGTTGATTTCTAGGGCCCAATAACATTTACTATGTTACCCAATAATATGTACTAAGCAAAGCAATTGCTGTCAAATCATGAGAAGGAGGAGAGAACTCACAATTTATTTGAATGTGAAATTTCCAGGGCTAACAATATAAGCCCTGGAATATTGGGGTTGAAAGAGGTCATATGGACTACTGAATCCTCTCTCCTGTTATGGCAGTCCCCTCCACAGCACCCCTCCAGGTTGTCATCCAGCCTCTGTGTAAATTGCTTCAGTGATGGAGAACTCATCACTGATCAAGGCAACTAGTGAGTTAGTTAGTTTTAAAGGCAGGCGCTAGAGTATATGGTGGCCTTTTACCAGGTCGGAGTTTCTGACTTCTGTCTCCTAGTCTCTCTCCGCTCTAATAAATCCTCCAAAAGGTCACCAGATTAACTGTCTTTGAGATTGGTTTGTCCATTATTCAAAATCTGCAATGGCCACAATTACCTACCTACAAATTCTAATCTACTTCTAAAAGACAAAAACAGCCCATTCCAAAATGTTACATTTTGGTTACCAGAATTATGGATATTTTGTTTTTCTCTTTCATCGTCTTGAGTCTTTCCCTAGTTTTCTACATCAGCAAGAAAGAGGTAAGTGGAGGCAGGAGAGAGAGAGAGAGAGAATCACCAAATAATTAACAATACTTACCAAAAAAGTCCTACCATGTTTATTCTCCACAACTGTGTTCATGCTGTGGCCAACTAGAAACTGTTCTGTCTTTCCCTATCTTCAAATCTTCTGCACTTCCCATATTCTGGTCAACACGCCTCCGTCAGGAAGGTTTCCATGAGCGTTGCAGCTCTCACTGCCCTTAAATCCAAATTACAAAATTTAGCACTTCATTATAAGCAGTTTCTACTACCTGCTAATCATTTCAAAGGTCAGTTCCACATTAGATTGTAAATTCCTCAGAAGCTTCTATATCCTATCATATCATATCATAGTGCCTACCTAGCACAGTTAAGAGGTTATGGCAGGTTCTTCATAAATGTTTGTGAATGGATGGGTAGATGGATGGATGGATGGATGGATGGATGAAATTCTATGGCTATATTTATGAGTTCAGTTGGTTGGGGCACACTTCTAATGCAGTTTCATAGGTCATCTGTTACTATGCTTCTCAAACTGTGGTGCACACATCCCCAAAGGTGTATGAAAATGTGTGTCAAGTACTTGTGAAGCCACAAGATATTAAATAATGTCTTCCTAAAGCAACAATTTCCTACCTTTTAGGGATACTTCAGTGGGGAAATTTGAAGCACTTTTATAGCCCTGCTTTCCCAAGTGCAAGAATTCCCCAAAAAGAAAATCAAAAAGAAAAAAAAAGAATTCCTTCCAAGGCTGATATCTATATTCTGTATGAGTTCATTAGTCTGGGCATTGATTCCAGTTACTTTCAGTATGCTATAGAGAGATATTCCTGGAATGTGTCTCTCCAGGTACATTCTTGCATCCTGCAAGTAGAGACTTTCGGCCTAGAAGCCCAGACCCCTCGGTTCTAGTCCAGTCATGCAACTACCACGAGCAGCAGCCTCTTCAGGCCCCAGATGCTCATTGACTTTATTCCCTTAGCAAAGGTTGCATCAAAGTAAATAATCTATATGAAACATCACTGCAAACTGAAAACTTACAAAGCTCCAGGTATTATTATTCTCACTGTTATCCCAGAACTGGTAATTTAATTCTGCCCCAAAGACATCCCACACCCATCCAGTTGATTAAGGTGAGTAGCAATGGGGCTCTGAATTCAGAAAATTCTGGATTGAAATTTTAGTTTCACCGGACCGGAGTTTCATTCATTTTTGCAAACCTAGTATTTTGCGTGATGCTGGGAACATACCTGTACTGAATAAATGTATTTCTCACTATTATTTATAAAAATCTCTGTTTGCCACTTACCGATCTTTGACAGATTTTTAAATTTTCCAAATCTCAGTTTCCACACCTATTAGATTGGTATTATAATAGTACCTCATACTGTTGTTAGAAATGGAAAGGCAATATGTATAAGCAGTTTAGCACAGTGCCTGGCACGGAGAAAGTCAATAGTAATTAAAACATAGAGAGCGAGTGTACTTTTGCAACTTGATAAATGAAGGCTATCCAGGCTATCCCATTGTTCTGTGATTGTTTTTGTCTGCCCTTCCTTTTACCTGTTATGAGTGAGCTAGCCTTGGGAGAGGATATTTGTTTGTGGCAATATTGATGTTCTGAGTCACTGAACTAGTTAAGGAAGCAAATTTCAAAGCCACAGTCACTTTGTGGGCCCTCAGGGCAAGAGGAATGAACAACTTCAGCCTTCACAGAAACTTCTGCCAGAATGAATGCGCTGGGCAGGGCAAGCTGGTGTTTCTCAGGAATCTCTCTGACAAAGTGACAAGAAGTGTTCTACCCAGACCACGTAAATGCTACATGAAACCCACACGATGGGCTCGCTCAACAAATGAATATGTAAACCCATCCCCAAGGGAAGAGCAGATGACAAGGGAAACCACAGAGAGGCAAACTGAGAACTCTGTGGGGCTCTCCTCCCGCCTGAGACCCCTGCCACAAAATGGAATCCAGACGCCTGTTGTTTACATCTGAACAAAGCCAATGCTGAATCCCAGCAAAGGGTCCTGAAGAGTAGCCCTGGCCAGTTTATGACTACCAGAGACGGTGCTATAAAAATAGCTTTAAGGACACAACTCAGGGTGTGGGGCTGTGAGCCAGAAACAGAACATGGAAACTGAGCCTTTTCATGCCCCAGAAGTATAAACAAACAAGCCACCACCACCCTGACCCTCATACTGGAAGAAGTGGGGCATGGTGCACTATCTCTAGAACTTACAGGAGTGCTCAAGAAAGCACAAAATGCATGGAGCAGAGGGGCATCTGTGTGGTGGAAGACAGGCAGATTACTAGAGGAGACATCTAAGAGCTTTTTAAACCTCCTCCAGTGCCAAGATTTGGAGCCACAGCTGTGAAAGTAACATTTTGCCTGGCATCCTGGATGCAGCATTGAAGACATTTTGGATGCAGCATTAAAGAAACTCCCAATGAAAGTATATTGTTAACTCTTCTTTTTTAAAAAAGAAAATAAAAACTTTCACATTTAGAGTAGCTTATGTCAGAATTAAATAATTTAGGAGGAAGACCTGAACAGAAATCTAATTGTAAGAGCCAAATATGATAACTAGTATGAAGGCAGACACTCAAATCTGTTTAGAAGTTGGAAGTCAAAATAAAGAAGCAATGCATTTTAAATGGGCTGTAAAGCACAGGAGAAAAGAACAAGGTTTTGCTGCCTTCATAAGGCAAAGGCCACAGAGGCTGAAGAATTAGGGAAGTAGCGTTGGTGCTGCCCATCAGCTCCAATTCAAGCCCTGTGGAGGCCAGGACTCTTTTGGCCGCAAAGACCCCCAGGTACACACTTGGTAAGGCCCCACTGGGCCACCCTGAGCTCCCCACCACATGGAGTGTCTTCCTGCAGCTCTCTTTATCTCTGCTTCCTGTATCTCCCTTTATGGTTCTGCCACTCACCCTCCTGGAATCCATTTATGTTGCCAGTTTGTACCACCTCTGGGAGATAATTCATTCCATAAATTTATTACCTGCTGCATGAAGTACTATTTCCGCTGACTTGTCCTGAACCTGCCCCACTTGTGGTTCCAAAGCAATGCTATATTTCAGGATCTGATGAACAAGTCTCTGCTCATCGTATCCACATCATTTATAGTCTGATCATTTCCTCCTAACAGCCTTCTCCTTGTCAGCAGCCCTGTGACTTCCACTCAGTTCCTCAGAGCATCCAGTTTGCTGTTTGGGGACTTTCCCTAACCCCATTTTAATCTTCTAGACCTTCTCACAGTGTTGCAGGCAAGAATACACCACAGTTCTTGGTAAGAGAAAGATAACGTTCTCAATTTAAAATTTCCCACACCTGAAAAATGTGTCCAATTTTGTGCAGCACTGTCCTGGGTGCAACCACATTATAAAGACACAGCTTCTAGACTCAGAGTTTGCAAACTCATGGGAAACTGTCTTCAGCCAGCACAGGTTGATCAGTACTGGCCAATACTGCAAGTTAACCTGTCTGAAATAGGGCATTGCCAAGAAAGAAATCCAACTGTAGTCAGTCTTAGCTTCAAAGCAGACTAAGTTCAATACTTAGCACTCCATTGATTTTCACAGTATCTGAGAGGGAGGCAACACCCGTTTTCTGCAACATACGGATGTGAAACCAGAGATCAACAGGTGCTAAAGCTAGTGAGGGGTGGTCAAAAAGGGGTTCCAATTTCCAGTCTTAGTTCACAAATCTGCTTATTTTGGCTTCTTTTTTTTTAAAAAAAAAAAAAAGTTAATATTTTGTTCCACTCCATTTAGTGCCCAAAGAGAAAGTCAATAGTTTCTTGACCACCTTCAACTATCCTTACTGAAAAAAAGAAAAATAATAAGGATTTGGCAAAATGAAATAGCCCTGTTGCTGCCTGGGGCTGTTCATAAGTTCATAGGAGTTGGGATTTTACTGCCAAGAGAATAAAATGGTAGGTGAGTGCTCCAACCTGCTTTTTCATAAGGGATGCATCATCCACCCAGAGTGAAAACATCCTGGCCAGATGCCCACGTCTTGTCTTCTGCATAATTGCATCTTCTAGTAGTGTCAATACAGCAACCGACTTTGCAGCCTTGGCAGTCTAGTGTGAGGAAATCCACCATCCAGCCCACCTACAAGTCCCCGATTTCTCTGCCACAGGAGTTGCAGGTTTTCAGCACTAGACTTTTCTCCTTATTAATTGAGATAGCTAGAGACACCATCTTATGGATGGCCCCTGGTTTCCTTTCTACCATCAGACAACCATGTCCATGAAGCCCTGAGCTCAACTTGATTGCCCTGTTTTTCTCATTTAGTTTCTTCCTCTTTTCTCTTAAAAGCAACCCTACATACCCATCACCCTGGCCAGAACCAATCTGTAATGTTGCTCCAGACTTCCAGAAAAGCATTTTCTATGGCATCCCCACAATAGGCATCATTCACAACTCACACATGATCCCTGCTCAAGTGCGGAATTCCTTCACAGAAGGCAAATTCCTTCTCTATAGGTGATATGGTGGTAAAAGGATGCATCGAGGGGTTGGAAACACTTGGATTCAAATCTGACTCTACCATTAATAGCTTATGTGACCTTGAGGAACTTCCTTAGCTTCCTCTGAACCACAATTTCCTCACCTGTACAATAAGGATAATACAACATCTCATAAATGTGTTGTGAAAGGTTGAATAATATACTGTGTATAACCCTCCAGGCAGAAGACGTCCATTCCCATATCTTCAGGCCGGTATTCGAGGCCTTACTATCATCTATCCCAGGCCTGTTTTCTTCATGGCCCTGTTAGACTCTATATTCTGGCCTTAAGCTCCAGGAGTTTTAGAGGAACCTACTGTACATAGGTAGACAATTCCAGGCTTAAAGTGTCGTTACAAATTTGAGCTTCTCCCAACTTGGGAATCTAGTCTTCCTTTGAAAGAAAACCTTTATTTTCTCCTTTTTCTAAGTATTTTTGGCATTTCAAGCTGGATAGTGGGTTTTCTCTTTGGCCTTTCAACTCAGAGCCACTTGGTTTCTCCTGAATAAACAGAATCTCTTGAAGCTCAGTTGTAACAATTGGTTGCAGCTGCCATTTTAATGCCCACTTGCAAGAGCCAAAGGACACTGATACTCAGGCACAGTCAATGGAGGGCAAGTCCCTGCTCAGCACCTGGCACCTGGTACCTGTGCACCTGGCAAATACAGCCGATGGAACAGCATCTCAGGCTCTTGTCAGGGAGGACCTCCCACGATGACACGAGGAGGTACCTGAGATGCTCCACAGCCAGGTTCTGGCATCCCGCTGCCCCTTTTCCCACCCACAGTATCCCTGGAGGCAATGAACAAGCCCTGGATCATCAGAGCTTTGTGTCTGGAGTCCCCTATTCAACCGTGGCGCAGACCTTTTCATTTCCTAGCATCTCATGTGCTCGGAACTAGACCCGAGAGATCTGAATAACAAGTAGATGGAGAGCAACCGAGGATGAGAGGGAAGAACCCCTAAGAATTTTTTGGAAAAAAGAACAGCTTTCCCCTCCATCTTTGCTTCTGACAGCTCCTGGGGCGCAGTTCTCCTTAAAGCCTCCAGGGAGCAGAGGCAAAGATTCTAAAGAGGCAAAAGGTAGCAAACAGAATGCCTATCTGTCCTGATGTCACCTGCACCCCTTGAAGCACCTGGCGTTGACTAGAGGGGCCTGTCATGCTCATTTGTCCGGATAAGACATCTGAGCCTTGCCTTCACCCAACCTGCCGCCTGGTCTCCCTCTCCAACGCCTCCCACCCCTTCCAGGAAGGCCGCTCTATTAGGCACCTGTTTTCCCTGAAGCCGGGTTCGCCCGGAGTTCTGTGTCCCATCCCTGAAACACTGGCACGTCTGTGAAATACACTGGGGCTGGTTCCGCAGCGGCTGTGTCCTGAAGGAGGCGTGTTCCGGGACTGAGGGGGCAAGGACGCGTAATGGCGGGGGCGGGAGCCACTGGCGGGAAGACGGGGAAGGGAGGGCGCGTCTGGGGCGTGTGCGCCTAGGGCCAGAGGCACCCGAGGTGGGCTGGTCCCGGCTGGAAAGCCTGGGCCGAGCCCCAGGAGCGGGCAGGACCGCGAGCCAGATTCAGGAAGTTGTGCCTCTGACATCAGGGGCAGGACGGAGTTGGAGCGAAACCTCAACTATGCAAGGCGTCGGCCCGCAGGAGGGCAGGGAACACAGAGGGCGCTGTCCTCGGCGGCAGCGGCAGGTACGCGCGGCGGCGGGGCGGGGCGGGCGGCTCCCGAGACCTCGGCCAGCCCCGGGGCCCTCCACGCCAGACCTGGCTCGGGGTGGGAGGACAGGGGCAACCAAAAAGGAACCCAGAACTCGCCGCACGGCCCAGGGCGCTGTCAGACAGGGCAGCACCCGGGAGATCCCGGGGCGACCACGCCTGCAGGAAGCCCTTCTGCGGACCGAAAGGTGAGTTTGTGCACTTTTTGTTATGTATTTTAAAAATACATTTTTAAGAGCCCTCTCTTTGGAAGGGGACGAACGCTCACTTTCTTTAGAAGGATGAGACCTGCCCTAGAGATACAAGTAGCCTCTTGCGCCGTCACAGCTAGCTCTGGTGTGTTTCCCTCCTTCTCGAGGACTCTCAGGAGTCTTCCCCCTCTGCGCCTGGGCTGAGTCCACATGGGCGCCGCGGAGGTCGCCGGGAGTTACCCTACTCCAGCCGCCGGAGGGAGCGCTTTAAAGGGTACAGATGGACATTCTGTTTGCTACTGAGAAAGCCAAGGCCTGAGACCCTCCAGAAAGCATCGCGGGCTTAGGTGTTCCTAAATCATTCTAGGTGAAGCCAGATTTTCTCTGGGGCTAAGGAACTGGCCAAAACGAAAATATGGCCTGGAGCCCGGGGCGGAGAGGAAACCTGTTTGCTATTCTGCGAGTTTCCAGGGAGCTTGCTGTAACACAGATTGCTTCTTAACTTCTTTGACTCTCTCAACGGTCCCACTCCCAGACCCGCATCCCACCCGTGAAGGTAGAATGGGGGACATAATAGGACCTGTTTCTAACATTCTGAAGAGCTTTACGGAGATTCATCTTATGATAATAGAGTTAAGTAAACTATTGATGATAGTTAGTAGGAAGACCAGTCCTGCCCAACCGAAAGGGAAACTGAAGCACAAACACTCACCCTAATTTAACCGAGAACACCGGTGGCCAGCAGGCCATGCTACTTAGCGGGATTGCGCCACGGATTTTGTTGCATGAGGAAGGTAAGAGCACTGGAGCATCTTGGAAGTGCCTCCTTTCTAAAGCAGTTGCGTTTCATTCGCTCAGCTACAGCTCATAAGGACCTGAAGCTAATTTAAAGAACCCTCGTTCTGAAGTTCTGTTAGATAATGGGAGAGCCTTGAGTTACAAAGAGCAGGACTTAAAATAGCATTGATATAAGTTGTTCCTAACCCTTTTGCAAATGGTTTGCAGGTGCTATCTACAGACTTCTGCAAGGGTCTTGCCAGCCTTTAAGCTAGTTCAGCTGCATCAGCCACTTAGTCTGATGTGCCTGCCCTTCACCCAGTGCTGGGCTGGAGAGGCAGCTGTACCAGAAAATCTGATCAAGTCTTACCTTTTGTCTGAAATTCGGCCTCTCCGTCCTCACCCCAGATACAATTTTAGGAAGGAGATGCATTGTAAAACAAATGTTTATCTGGCCTGCATACATTGTCAATATTTAGCTTGTGAAATGAAGAGTATGACTTCTGTCCTCTTCCCTAAAGATAAACTCAAGAGAATAATAAACACTCAACAAGCTAAATTACTGATTTCACCAAAGAGGGAGGTGCATCCATTCCATACATTCAGTCAATATTTACCAAACCTACTGCGTGCTGGCCAGTATGTCAGGGCCTTGGAGTCCAAAGATAATGAGATGGTTTCCGCTTTTGAGGAGCTTCAGTCTGGTGAGACAGATACAGAAACAAACTACAGTTCAGGATAACATACATCATAATAGCAGTGGCCACAGGGCACTGACTAATCCAGGGGAAAGGGCAGGAGATCCTTCCCCAGAATTAATCTGTTAAGTCCACATCACAGAAGTGATGGATGAGCAGAGTCTTGAAAATGACTAGGAGTTCCCAGGGAATGCATGTTTTGAACAAAGGAGAGTGTATGCAAAGTCAATGGCAGGTAGAGGAACAGCGTGTAATAGGAATTACACTGCTAGACAGAGAAGGGTGAACTCCCTCCTGTGGGAAGCCATTTTTGGTTTTTTTTAAGCAGAGGAAGGATCTGGTCAGATTCGTGTTTGGAGAAAGAATTATTGGCCAGATGGAGACTGGCTTAGAGAGATGGGAAGCAGAGATAATGAAGACCTCAGCTAAGACAATGGCAGTGGGAAATGGGGAAAGGAATGGATTTTAGGACGTACACTAAAAAGTACCTGGTGACCAAGTGAAGATGGTAAGGGGGGAATGAGTTGAACAGGGGGTGATTATAAGGTGTTGAGTGGAACGGGCAGAGGAAGGCATATTGTGGAGCCATTGATAAAAATCATGTAAGCTATATAAGGAGTGGGCTTGGGAAGCAGATTGTGGAGAAGGCAGTGATGAACACTTTAGACATACTTAAGTTGAATATGTCCAGGAAATGTCCAGGTGGAGTAAGCAGTTGGGTATAAAGCTCTGGAACTTAGAGAACGTGGAAGGCAGCTAAAGAGACCTGTGGTAGCACCACATTGGTGCTGAAGAGTCTTATATTTGTCAGAAGTGGCCTATAGATATTATTTTCATATCATATGGTAACTTCCAGATGACTTTCTCCAGACACTCAAGGCTTTCTCAGGATACCTTGGAGGATAATTTCAAAAATAATGGAGAGAATTCTGGGTTCATGACACACAGATAGTAAAGATGCATTTAATTATCACTCCCTCATGTGAAAAATTAATACTTAGTTCCATTGTAAGTTCTGTGAAGACCTCTACAGAACTCATACTCCAAGTCTTTAGTTACCTACCCCTGTGTGGGAGAGTCCTGCCTTCATGAAAACAAGGAGGATGATCTGCTCTGACTAATTCCAGACCCTTACAGAGTAGGTCTTTAGGTCTGACTGCCAATGCTCAGCTTGGGATCTTGTGTGACCTGCATGGAAGAAAAAACCTTGAACTTGGGGCTAGACATACATATAGGGCTTAATCACGTATTGGCTGACCTTGAACAAGTTCTTGAATCTCTCAGCTTCATTTACCTTATATTTAAAATAGGGATAATTATTACTCACCAGCGCAATGGTTAGAATCAGAATCAAATTGAAAAAGAATGTTCATTTAATGTGCTACATAAATTGTAAGACTCTATAAAAATGTAAGGGGTTTTAGTAGTATTTCTAATCTTGCCTCTTGAAACTACCAAAATTAGATGGACTGTGTCGGTGTAGGCTCTGGGCAGCATCTTCGGCCCAGACTTGCAGCTTTCTTATTGTATGACATATTTTAAGGCAGTAATTATAAGTCTCCTTCCATCACATCAGTGACGTGCATCTACTCTGACCTCTTTTGTACTCCTTAGCTAAAGTGGTCAGAGCCCAAAGAAGTCAACGCTCTGCTAATGTTTATGCAGGTTGTGTACTGCACAAGGGCTCCTAGGAGTCTATGGGGCTGAAAGCAGCCAGTATTCCACCTGCTATGCCTTAGACCCACCCTACTTGCAGCTGAGTCCATGTGGAGGAGATGCTTTTTTCTAATTCTCACCAAGGTGCTGGTTTAACTCATTTAATCCAATGGCCCTGAATCTGACCATCAGTCAATGGCTTGGATATATTTGTGATTTTTCCCTCTCCCAACCAGGGAAGCCTTACTTGTTCCAACCCCATGAAGTTCGAATGTTATGCCAACATCAAAAACTTTCAAGTAAACAGTCTAAGCTGTTGATGAAAAAAGGAAGTAACCACAGATTCAGAGACTTCAAATGGAAAAACATTTCTGAGAGGAGCCAGCCCCACCCCTTTACTTCACAGATGAGCTAACTACAGTTCAGGGAAGGGAAGTGTGTGCCCAGTCACACAGCTGGTAATGGAGGGGGGCCAGAATCCAAGTTCTGTCTGTCTCTGCCCAGGAATACCCAATACTATCCAGGGTCTGGATCACCTTATGTATCTTACATATAAGGACACGGCTAGGCATTCAAACGCCTATAGAAAGGTGAAATGAAAACATTATACCTGAAGTTCGAATCCTCCCCCAGTGGCCTCTGGGGCAAACTAGGAGAAGACTCTCAAGGGATACGGGTAGTTCTCAACTTTTTTTTTTTTTTTTTTTGAAGCAGAGTCTTGCTCTGTCGCCCAGGCTGGAGTGCAATGGCGCAGTCTCGGCTCACTACAACCTCCGCCTCCTGGGTTCAAGCAATTCTCCTGCCTCAGCCTCCCAAGTAGCTGGCATTACAGGCACCCACCATCTTGCCCGGCTAATTTTTGTATTTTTAGTAGAGACAGGGTTCACCATGTTGGCCAGGCTGTCTCAAACTCCTGACCTCATGATCCCCCCACCCTCGACCTCCCAAATGCTAGGATTATAGGCGTGAGCCACCGTGCCCAACCAGTTCTGAACTTTTAAGCCAACGTTCATACCACCCTTGTATCTTCTGTTTCCTCAGTTTCAATCCTTAAAGTTTTCTCAGGAGTTCCCAAAGACCCCTCAAGAAGGGAAACAACATTGGGTGCCGTAATTAACTAAAACCCTCTTAGCGTTTCATCAAATTTGTCAGGAAGAGTGTTTTCGCCTCAGAGATCAGAATGAGCTAGAGACCAGTGGCTGAGTCGGCATTACACATTCAATATCAATATGTAACTTACCATTCAGTGAGAAGGGCTCCAGGTGAATACTGGGCATTCAGGAGACTTGTCACAGGCACAGTAAGGGACATAAAGACAGTGGCACCATAGACTTTTTCCCTCCCTGGGCAGCAAAAGGAAAATTGAGTGCAAATTCTTTGAAGGGCCGGAGCCCAGCCCAGGTTTCTAGCTTTTCTCCCACATTGGTCTAAGCCATCTGAACAAAGCATCATCTGGGGACATGAGTAGACATTTAGTGGAGACCAGGAAAGGGAAGCTACATTCCAAAACGAACCTCACACAAGCACAAGATTTCTTTCTCAGGGGCAACTCCCAAGGGACATGGCAGCATCCAAACCCAATCCCCACCCCTGGGAAGAGACTTGCTCCCATGATTGTAAGCAAGCCTCTCCATGGAGTTTGTCACTAAGAAGTAAAACAAAACCTAAACATTACTGTATTTCTTGGTCAAAATGGAAGAGATGATTGTATTTAGAAGCCACTGCAGACATGCCCTTGCTCTTGACTATAACTTTCTCCCAGTGGGATATTTTTCAGTTTCATTCTCCTCAAATACAACCCTAATTTCAAACTGGATAGTCTTCAGAAAAGCTCATCCGCATTTTTTTTTTTTTTTTTAGTTTTCCAGGCAAGTCATAAAAAGAAAATTGGCAGAAGAGAGGAAAATAATAGACGAATAATAACAATAAGAATAGTTGCATGTGATAGTACGTTTAGTCTTCAAATTGTCCTGAGAGGGAAAAGAACTGTGGACTACAGGTTCAGAAGTGGTGTAGAGGCTGGGGTTCAGGGGCAGGGAAAGAGGCAGTGGGAACAGGGAAGTCCCATGAGCTTAGTATTATGGGAACAGAATAGTACAGTGGACATGCTGTGTATTAACCTACATGACAGGTGACAGTGGCCACCATAAAATAGAAGAATGCTGCACTCTGAGTCAAGAGCTTCTTGTTGCCTCCCCAACCCAAGTAAGACACTGAGTGTGCATCCATCTGCTCGTGGTTTCTAATCTGTGATTCCTCTGCTGCCCCATGGGCCAAAGTGCCGGCTTTCAAAAGCCCCTCTGCGTGTGACCCTATTGTGCCAAAGCCCTGGCTGTAGCCTGCAAGCTCCAGATAGCCACTCATACTCATTGGCCTGAAACCACCCAGGAACTAACACTGGGGTCAAAGTGACCTTCCCAGTGATTAGGAACCCAGAGTAAACAAATGTCCATCCAGCCTTTCTTGGCTCCCACGAATTTTCAGCGTGCATGCTAGGCTCTCAGTAACTACTTGTTGAACGGTGCTACTGAGAATTTAAGGCATACATTTCTGCCCACCCCCTATCAGGTGACTTTAGGAGCCCATCACAACATGTGTAGTTTCTTCAACATTATGCTAGGGAGGTGTGTCAATGCCAAAAGAGAATAAGTTACTCTTAAGGCCAGTCCTGCAGACTTAGCTTATCTATGAAACCCCTTTCTTGTAAATGACTGATGGCTTCCATTCTCCCTTCTCTCTCCCCACCTTCCACTTCTGACCTGAAACTTCCCTCCTGCCCAAGGCCCACAATCTGCTGAGTAGCAGTTGCCAGCACAGCACAGCAGTGGCCTAGATAAAAGCCTCCCGGCTCATTACATGGGTGACCCACACCATCCCATAATGAAACCTCCACTGGGAAAGGGGAATACACTTGCACACCACCCCACCAGATGCTACCTGCTCAGAGCTTTCCTAGTTTCCAAATTAGAAGCCCAGATCTTGCCCTGCAAGACATTTGGACCAAAGCCTTCAGGAATACAGGAAGAGAGCAATGCTTTGCCAGGTGCCTTGCTGATTTCCTAAGACTGCTCTTGGTTTTGCAGAAGGACGTCATTGACCCCTTTGAGGAAAGAGCGGGGTTTTGACTATTTTCAGTGGGTGGATAGCACAGCTTTCCAAAGCTGGCCATGGAAAGAACACCTCATTTCCAGACAAAGGCACCGCAGTCCTCCACACTATCTGGGACAAGGGAGGAGACACAGTCATGGAGCATGTGCCACAGGGGAAGAAGGTCGGATGCTCCTGACTGACATTTTCCAGGAATAAGACTTTGGTGGTTTATAAAATATTATTCCTTCAAGGTGGGGCCTGCGGGTAAGGGGAAAAGTACTTAAACCACTGGGCATGTGGTCATTCAACACTTGGCATTGGCATGAATGAATAAATACACACTAAAAAGATAACAGACAACATTTTATATTTCTCAAACAATTAATAAGGGAAACTCTGCTGTTCATTTACTTATGCCATCTATTAGTTTTCAAGAAATTTTGTTATTTCCTCTTCCATTTTTTTAATTGAGTGAAATTTACATTACATAAAATTAACCATTTTAAAGTGAATAGTGAATAGCTCAGTGCCATTTAGTACATTCAGAATGTTGTGCAATCACCACTCCATCTAGTTTCAAAACATTTTCATCACCCCAAAATAAAACCCCATACCCATTAAGCAATTTCTTCCCATTGCTGCCTCTTCCCAGCCCCCAGCAACCACCAATCTGCATCCTACCTCTATGCAGTTGCTTATTCTAGATATTTCATATTAATGGAATTATACAATATGTGACCTTTTGCTATTGGCCTTTTCCACTTAGCGTGTTTTCAGGGTTCACGTATGTTGTAGCATGTATTGGTACTTCATTCTTTTATGGCTGAAAAATATTCCGTAATAGTTTATCTGTTTGTTCGTTGATCCGCATCTGAGTTGTTTCCACCTTGTGGCTATTGTGAATAGTGTTGCTGTGAACAAGGATTTGTGTGAATACCTGTTCTCAGTTCTTCTGAGCATAAAGCTAGGAACGGGATTGCTGGATCATACGGTAATTCTACCTTTACCTTTTCTGAAGAGTTGCTAAACTGCTTTCTTTTCCCCTATATTTTTATTTTATTTTACTTATAAATTCATTTTATTTCACTTATAAATTCATTTTCCTTTCATGAAGATAATACACATATTAAGTGGCATACCTTTTCCTATCTGGTCTCTTATTTGGTGCATTTGGCCTTATGCTTTAATAAAAGATATCTTTTATTAAAGGCATTTATTAAAATTGCCTCCATTGCCCTAGAGATTCAGGATTATTTGGATGCTTGAGATAGGAGATATTTGGGGGTAAACTAAAGCCCCAAGCCACTTCTTGGTATAAATGAGTAGGAAGCAACAGCTGACAACAGCAACAGTTATGGGTACTGTATCTGTGCCAGGGATAACATTAAGCACTTTACCTGTTTTCCCTTATTTAACCCTCACGTCAACTCAACAAAATAGGTACTACTACAGATTGAGTATTTCTTATCCAAAATGCTTGGGACTAGACATGTTTTGGATTTCAGATTTTTTTTCAGATTTTAGAATATTTTTATTATACTGGAATTATCAGTTCAGCATCCCTAATTCAGAATCCAATGTGCATTTCAGTGTTCTATCAGTGCGCAAAAACTTTTAGATTTTGGAGCGATTAGGATTTTGGATTTTCAGATTAGGAGTAGTCAGCCTGTAACATCCCTATTTTATAGAAGAAGAAATTGAGGTCTCCACCAAGAGCTAAGCGCTCTTCCCCAGCTCCTACAAGGGAACTCTGCAGCTGCCACCACTGATGAATAAGAAGTCATTCTGTTTCCCAGGAGATTGCAGTCATTTTGGCAGACAGGTCAAGAGGCAGTTACAACACAGTGTTATAAAAGCTATGATAGGTGTCATGACAGGGACCCAGAGGTAGAGCACTTAGCCTGGCCCTAGGCTGTAGACTTTTCAGAGGAGATGAAATCTAAATCTCTTTGTTTCTTGATAACCCCGTGGAACCCGTGGTAATGTTGGACCCTACCCAGGCACCTTCTGACTTCACTACTCCGTCATTGCATTTCCAGGGCACAGTGTCTGGCACACAGTTGCCACTTATTAAATGTTGGTTAATAAACACATGTGCTTCTGTAGAAGGAACTCCCAGCCCTATCACACTGTCATGGAAATCCTATGCCTATATTTTAACTCATAGGCTTTCTCAAAACAAATGTGCCCTGGGATGCGGCAAGGAGATGAGAAAAGGTCTCCGATGGCTTTGGCTGTCCTGTATCTCTGAACAGACACTGTGTGCATGAGAAGAAGACAAGGGAAGAGGGAGAAGAAGGGTAGGGGGTGGGGCAGGAGGCCTTGCGGTGGCACTGTGTGAGGTTGGCCCATGCTGAGGGAGGAGACTCTGTAATGTGACATGAGATCCCAGAGAATAAATGAACTGGGAAACCTCTTTTCTAAACTCTAATTTCTCCATTTCAACTCAAGGTTTATAATTGCTTTGAAGACTCCTAGCATATGGCTATACAGTACCTTTGGCAATTCATCTCAGCTGGCAGGTACAAGAAGCAGTAACTTCATGGGAAGGTCTAGACTCTCTCCAGTTGGTAATTCTCACTCCTCTCTCCCAGGCACTGTCAGGGTGTTTCACTTACCTTTGGTTAGTCACCTGCAACTCCTCTTTGCATAAAGAGAATTGTACGGACTCGTAGGAGGCCTGGTAGCTTTGCTTTACATGGCAGAAGCTGCCCGGACATGACTTTGGCTGCTTCCATTTTTTTCCGTACACAGTTCTTAAGCTCTTCTGTATGCACCCAACACTACACTAGAGGCTGTGGGGAATTTTTAAAAACCAAAACAAAAATCAGGCACAGATTCCACCCTCAAGGACCTACCACCTACCACCCAGGAGCCTGCAAATACCTAGCTGCAAGCCCTGGCCCTCTCATTGAGAGCTATGAGAAAAGCCCGCTCCTGGGATTAGTCTATCCTGGGATCTCTGTTCACTAATGCAGCCATCTCTTCACCCACTGCTCAGGCTCTGCTGTGTCATTCTGGAATCCCTGAGTCCTGCTTTACGCTTGTTTGGCTGGCTCCCCAGATGCCTGACCAACTTACATGAGCCGTAAGCTGCTGCTCTGAGCTGTAACCCCAATTGTGAAAGCTCAGCCCATTGCAAGGTTTTCCTGTTCTGCCCAGGCCCGGGTCCTGTCCCTTCACCCTGCTGGAGGCCTCCCCTGCTATCCCACCCCATCACCTGGCTCTGCAGGGGCCTGAGAAGCTTGCATAAGTATGAGAGCTTGGGGTACCAGAAGTGAATGTGGGCTTCCTGGCCCACAGAGATAGCACAGCCCTCACAGATACTCTCCACTCTGGTTCTTTTTCATCCCCCTAGACCTTAACCAGTCAGTCAATTACTTAATCAAAAAGCATTTATTGTATATTTAATATGTGCCAACACTGAACCAGACCCTAGGGCTACCTAGAAGAGAAAGCTCTGTAATGGCTTAATGTCGAGTGGGAAAGCAGACAGGAGCAGCCTCTGTACTATCAGTGAGCAAGCATTGTCAGGGAGATGAGATGGTAGACAAGGAAGGAAATTTTCAACTGTGATATCTCTGTGCAACACATGATTCCAGAAAATGGCCCCCAGACTACCAAATCCCCCTTTTCTCACCTATTTAGAGGGTACTTGCCTTAATTTTACAGACCAGAGCATTCCTCACTTGCTCTGAAATAATGAAACAGTGGCATCTTTCAATGATGCACTCAGGATTTGTCACTGTCGTCCCTTTTGCATACTTGAGCTCCTCAGCATTGGGCCCCAGCAGAGATCACAAGCTCAGATGTCTGCAGGGCACCTGATGGGTAAAACCAACATACACGGAACATGTGCTCCATGCCAGGCACCGTTTCACCCACATCACACAGGGTATTTCACTCATCTGGTTCCCACAACAATCGTACGATGGAGGGTCTATTCTTATACCCCTTTTATAGTTGAGGAAACTGAGGCACAGAGAGGGAAAGGGACTTTCCATGTTCAGAAGCCAGTGAGTGGTAGGACCAGGCTTTGACCCAGGCTGGTCCATCTGGGAGGGTCACACAAGGTAGGTGAGAGCATAGACAGAGCTGCAGATCAAACACATTCCACTAGCTGGTGGCAGCTGCCTCCTGGGCTTCCAGTGTGCAGCCTCTGACCCACGGATTGAGCTAGGCTTTGACTCTTAGGGCAAAATGTCATTTGGCTTAAAAAAACTTTGTGCTAAATGTTGGCAGTCCGGGTATGAGGGAGGGGGCAGGGAAAGAGGCATCCTTTTGAGCGTGAGCCAAGTGGAAATGGCTTTGGTGACCGAGGGCCTTGTGACACCCAATTTGAAGTCAGAATTATCATCAAATGTAAGGATATGCTGTACAAAGAGATCAAATGTGGTTGGGGAGAGGGTGAGGGACGGGGAGGAGGCAGAAAATTCACTATACACTCAAGTTCCCTTAACGCAGGAATCTGCCTTTGTGGTCAGATGTGAAAACAATTTGAAATTGTAGCCCTGAATGTCCTTAAGCCCAGTATGTCATCAGTCACCCCTGTCCATGGCCCTAACCCTGGATACTCGAGTCATAACATGTTATGAGGTATGGAGGGAGAGAACATATCCCAGCAGCAGCCTCCTCCTAGGCCCAGAACCTTGAAGAATCCCCATCAGGTGCTGGGCTGCTCCCTGGAATGCCACAGCAATTAAAGCAGAGGCTTTGAGAAGGCGCTGGGAGAGGGCATCGGGTGGAGCGAGCTGTTTCGTGTTGCAGCCATAACTTCGGGAATTGGAGGCCTCTAGAGCTGAGCTGGAGCACAGGCCACCTTGACTGGATTCTTTCTCTGAGCCGGCTGGGTTTGTTGAGCAGCCTGGAATCACCTTTCTTTCCCATCCCTGCTGCCTTTAAACATTCTATGCACCTTGCAAATGCCAAATCAAATCACCATCGTCAAAGTCTGCCCTAAATTCCTCTTTGGAATTAATGGCTCCCTCCTTGCTGCTTCCATAGCATTTGTTTGAATTTCCCTTGGGACACTTAACCAGTCATGCCTTATAGTACTTCACCTGTGCTCGTCCAGTTCCCCAACCCAAAAAATAACATTAAATTCTTTGACTTTATTCCTAAAGTCTCTATCAAAAGAACAAAAGTTCAATTTTGAATTCCTTACCTAGATAGCTGGCAAATTTTCTACTTCTCACTAGGCAGCATTATCTGGGAAAACCTTAGAGAGAAGTTCTTCATACACATAGTAGGTACTCAACAAATGTGAGTTGAATAATTTGCTGGAATGGAAATGGATGTTCTTGGCCTTCTCCGTCACAATGATGTCAACAACCCAGAATCAGTGAAGGAAGGAAAAGCCAGCAAAGGAAGTTCCTCCCTCCAGGAAAAAGCAGGGAGCACTTTTTGCAGTAATAACAGTGAGGTAGTCAGCCCCCCAACAGACACATACTCTACTCAGTTGACTTCACAGCCAGAAATTACCAAATGAAATCCTGTCAATCGAAGAACACAAAGAGGACAAGTGCAGTGTCTCGTGCCAGTACTCTCAGCACTTCGGGAGGCAGAGGCAGGAGGATAACTTGAGGCCAGGAGTTCAAGACCAGCCTGGGCAACATAGGGAGACCATGTCTCTACCAAAAAGAAAAAATTAGCCAGGTGTGGTGGTGCATGCCTGTAGTCCCAGCTACTGGGGAAACTGAGGCAGGAGGCTTGCCTGAGCCCAGGAGTTCAAGGTTACAGTGATCCTGCCACTGCACACTAGCCTGGGTGGCAGAGTGAGACCCTGTCTGTTTTAAAAAAATTAAAAAATGAAGAACACCAAGAAGTCAGAAACACAGCTAATGAGGGCTTTCCAACAACATGGGGATGGTCTTACTTCCAAGTGATGTAGTCTTGATATTCCACATGGCACCCCATGAAAACAAAGCTTGATGTCCATTTGAGACCAGTGATCCTTGGAAGTCAAGCTTCAGCTGCTCTCATCTCTGTTTTCTTAGTCCTGACATCCTCACTGGAGTTTAAATAGTAGCCAGTCTCCGAAAGACGTCTACTCAGCAGCACCTAAGAATACCTGGTATTTGAGCATGCTGCCCAGGCTGAAAGAGCTTTCTGAACCCAGAACATTGAAATTTCAACTGGCAGACTTAATTTTCCTGGGTATCTCCTTCTAACTGACCACCATGCTCTGTGTGAACCTAGAAACTAGTGTGGTAGAGCAGAAGGAAAACTGGCTATTTAGAGAGAGAGGAATTGTCACCTCATCTTTTATTAAGTATCAGACCTTAGACAAGTCATTTAATTTCAGTGAGCCTCAGAGCTTCTTCATCTATAAACATGTTCATTTGTTAATTCAGCACATATTTCCCAAGGGCAAAATATGTCCCAGATGCAGAGGATGCCATGATGGGAATAGATTCCATCTAGAAAGAAAGAACGATGATTAAACAATTACCTTACCGCAGAATATGGGTTGTGGTGACAATATAGGTACAGCAAAGGGGACAGAGCAGGGGCTCTGACCTGTAATGAGGTCAAGGAAGGTTTCCCAAGGGCAACAATGTTGGACAGAGGCCAGGAGACAGAGTTGGGGGCAGGGAATGGGGGTGGGGTGAGAGACAGCTGTGGTTGTATAAGGACCCAAAGCTGGAGGGAACCCTGTATCTCACAGAGTTTGAGAAATGGGAGGCTTTGTAAACTGTGAAGGGGATTGGTTGCCACTGCTTGCTGTCCTCACTGTTTCATTTTAGGATTTTAGTGGGGAAAGCATCTCACTGGGGAAGTGGAAAACTAGAGCCCTGTCCGCCATTGGCCACTAACCAGCTTTACAATTTTGAACAAATTTGGCACAAACTTTTACTGTGAAAAGATTATTCATCTGTGAAATAGGGCAAGACATCTCTCCCCTCTACAAATTATAGTAGATTGAAGGAAGAAATGTTTTCAGGAGCCTTTAAAAAACTAAACTAAGTTATAAGTGTAGGATATTGATCGGATTTTCACCAATCATAAATAACCCCAAGCCCATTTGGGTGCCAGTTTGAAGGACGGAGAACTGATTGCATCCTGTTTTTATCCCCTGCCCCCATTCCCAAGGGATCAAGAGATAAATAGCCATTTCTTTCTGACTGGTTTGGTGATATTTCATTTCAGTTTATAATTAGATTTTTGTCTAAGGGAGAACGGATGCTATTAATAAAAGTTTTTCTTAATTGTGGTATCTGTGATTACTCTGCCTGGCTGGTTAGGACAGACTGCCAATGAGCCCAGGGGTGGGAGCTTAATCCTGCATAATCCTGAGCTCTGGTAAGGTGTACTTTCCATCACAAGCAAGATTGGGTAAGAGAATGTGGCCACTGAAACAGCGAGGGTACTAGATCTCCTCTGCTCACAACTCCCAGGGCCTTCTTGAGGCCTGTTGTACCAATCCCATGTTAGGCTTTCAAAGCCCTCTGTGATCTCACCAGTCTTGCCTGTACCACCTCAGTTCCCACTCTTCCTTAGAAGGCTTCTTCCCTGCCATCCCCATCTTGAACTCTGTGCCTGTGCTCTGTCTTTTCCAACCTATGTAGCTCACCGCAGCTCGCCCTTCGCCAACTAGAGTGCCGAACCCTCCATGTGATCACATGCAGCCCAGGGGCTGACGCAGCCTCCATCTCCTCCATGATGTCCCCTGTTCCCTGCTCCAACAAAAACCGAAGCCAGCATTGATCTCTCTCCTTTCTAATAGTACCTGCATTTTGTCACTTTCTGGTATTCTGCATTTAATTACTATTATTTTTGAAAATTCAACTTTGCAGGACATTTTCAGTGTACAAAGAACTCTCATATATATTATTATTTGACTTTCGCAACTACAATGAATGGTGAGGAAGTTGATGTTACTATCATTGTCTTCCCATCTTACAGACCAGGAGCCTGAGTTTCATGAAGCTCTGCGACTTGCCCCACTGGATAAGCAGAGCAGGACTTCAGTGCTCTAAGGTTCATGAAGAAACTCTTTTAGTAAAAGAACCAGTTCGTACACTTCTTTTTCCTCTCCAGCACTATGTCAGTTAAATAGTAAATGCTTAACTAATACTTCTTGACATGAGATCTACATGCAACTACAGGAAAAATTCAAATGGCATATTTTATGGATGCAAACAATTGTTAGTGCTATTAGCCTCTTCATGTATACAGAACAATATGCTTGCAGCGTTATTTTTATTATAGGGACTTAGTAAAGAACCTAAGGCAGGGCCGGGTGTGGTGGCTCACGCCTGTAATGCCAGCACTTTGGAAGGCTGAGGCAGGTGGATCACGAGGTCAAGGATCGAGACCATCCTGGCCATGATGAAACCCCATCTCTACTAAAAATACAAAAATTAGCCGGGCGTGGTGGCACGCGCCTGTAGTCCCAGCTACTCAGGAGGCTGAGGCGAAAAAATCGCTTGAACCCAGGAGGTGGAGGTTGCAGTGAGCTGAGATTTCGCCACTGCACTCCAGCCTGGCGACAGAGCGAGACTCCGTCTCAAAAAAAAAAAAAAAGAACAAGGCAGACACACACATTTTATACAAAGCTCTCCCAGCCGCAGAGGTCAAGCAGAAGGCAGCCACAAATGTAGGTGCCATTCCCGCTGCTCACACTGACGGTGCTGCCCCACTGCCTCCTGGCAGTGGATGGAATGTCAGAACTTGCTCACCAGGGTGGACATGCCTGGCTAGCCCTGGGAAACCTGGGGTCATGTGTGCACATAGAGGATTCAAGTCACCTAGCAGCGGGCCTCAGCTCCACTACACAAGTAGGTGAAAGGGCTGGCCTGGTCGTGGAGCGGCTTTAGGGGTGGTCTCCATCCACCCATTCTGGGTTGGAGGCAGAAAGACCTCCCAACATTGAAGCAAATTTCCCAGGAATTTCAGGCCACTTTGACTACCGGGCAGAATTGAGGAGTGACTTTTTTTTTGCCACACCCCTGCAACTTCGGGGAATAATACCAATTATGACTCCAAATATTTGTACAGTTCTTAACAGTCCAGACACATATTACATGCACTGTGTGCTTTTACCAAAGGATGCTGTGAGCAGGTACTCACTTCCAGTTGCTGGTTTAATTTAGGAAGTGTGTGCATGTGATCAGACATTCCGAATGGTACCAAAGGAACGAGAGAAAAGCCAGTCTCCCTTCTAGCACAGCCCCCAATTTCCCTCCAGAGGGGCAATACATGCTAGCATTTTCTTGTGTATTCTTCTAGATTTTTCCCCATTTTGGAGTTGAAGAAACTGAGACTCAAAGTGGCTGAGTGACCTTCCCAAGGACACACACTGAGTGAGTCATACTTGCTTCTCATTCCTCAGTTAGCTTCCTCTGCACTCAAACTACCCTTTAGCCAAGCACGTGGCTCCGAGGGCAAGTTATGAGAATGTAAACAAGTAAAATCAAAGATAAAAGATAAAAGTCAAAGCCAGAACAGAAGGCCTGGGCCCCACAGACTCTCCATTGAGAATCATAACTGCCTACCCCTGTTAGGCACTACAAAGACGTCCACTTTCTTCTCTGGCTGTTCTAGGCCAATTGCCATCCGTAGGGCATCTTCTGCCTTCTAACTGCCATGCGCAGGGTCTAACCTTCAGACTGTTTTGCTCTGTCAAAGCATTCCCACCTAATATCTTATTTCTTCAAGACCCTGATACTTTGAGGGTTGGTCTGATAAAAAATGTATCTGGGCTGCTAGGGGGAGATAAAGCCTAAAGACTGGTGTGCAACCTGCAGACAGCTCAGCCCTGAGGCCACACCATGGAGAGCCCAAAGACAAGGGCTGAGTTCCCTGGCCTCTCCCACCACCCCATCCACCTCCCAGTGGCCTTAACTGCTTTCCAGAGCATCTCCCACAAAGCCTTGAGGTCTCCAGGCATGGATGGAGCAGGTGGTGGATGGGGAGGAATAAGGAGATAAGGCTGAGGGAACCCTGTGTCGAGGGGAGTAAATACAGGACACTCCCCTGCAACCCCCAGCTTAAGCAGTTTCTTCCATACATACTCCCAATTCAAGTACTTGCAATACCTGCAGTCTCCTTTTGGGAAGGGCGTTTCAAGGATGGAGAAGAAAATGTTTGGGCATGCTGAGGGCATCAGGAAAGAGGTGACAGCTGTTCTTAGGGACAACAACATCTTCACGGAGGCAACTAAAGCTGCACGTAATGAGACTAAGCATATGTCATCTGTATCAAAGAAAGCAGTTCTGAAGCAAAAAAAAAAAAAAAAAGCATGCTACTTACCTGACACCGGATGGGTACTCAGTCAGTATTTTAACTCACTCATGTATGTCCTCTGCATTCATCAACCATTATTTACCAAAACCATAAAAGAAAATAAAAACTCCCTGCAACATTAGGAATGCAGATTTAACCCCATGCAGAGACGAAGTAAAGGTTCATCCTCAGACACATAAACTCCGCTGCACAACTTGCCCTCTGTGGCGGAGACTGCAATCCAAAGCCCGGTAAATCTGAAATTCACCACACTGAACATTCCACAGAGGTGAGTTATTATTGGAAAGAGAATATTTACGCTTACTTCCTCTATGATTTGATCTTTGCATTTTAAGCCTTAATATTGCAGTAAGGTAGCTTTTGGTTTTTAATTGCCCGGAAATTTTGTTAGCATTAAATGAAGGGACAAAATGGAAAGGAAAATAGAATCATATCTGTATCAATTTTGAGTTGCAGAATTGTACACTTTTGCCACTCCATTAGTTTTCAGCTATTCCAGCCTATAAATGTCTTCCCCACCACCACTGAGAAAAAGAAATATGTCAGTCATTCTGTTATTGCCACAAAGTTTGCAGAACTCTCAAATTCCCGTCTCTAGTATTAAAGAGAGTTACGCAACTTTTAATTACCACCTGTGTGGGAGACCCTGAATGACACAAGTGTTCGGTTGTTCTCATGCTTTTTCAAAAAACAGTTTTTCCCTCCAAGAGGATATGACGTTTGAACACTTAAGCATCTGTTATGGGAGTCGGCCAGAAGCAGAGGTTTCCCTTTATTTGTGGAACAGAAAAGGCAACACCCTGCTCAACCGCTCCTAACTCACAGATGACCTCAGAGCCTCGGCTTCTGGCTCTCCAAAAATAAAACTTCACCTAGACACTTTACCACACCCACAAATACTGGCTCCAAAATCCTTTACCAAACAATTTTGAAAAGTGAAAAGGAGAACTGTATAACCAAGATATTTCACTGTAACCATGGCTACAGGTTTTATTAGCACTAATACCAGGATGTGGTCAGATCATGTATATATATATGTACAGATGACAAAGAGAATGTGAGTGTTATGAGTTCCTCTATGAATTCTCCACATTGGAAATGTAGCTTCTAATAACTACGATTCATAAAAGACTCGGGGGAAAGGTGGGGGATAGGAGGGTGGAGGACTGCATCAGGAAAAGAAGCTCAGTGTTCTACTTGGAGCTTTAATTCAGCCTTTTAATATAATCCCCTAAAACACCACTGCCTTGCACTGAGATTGCAATTTTCCTTGCCCAGTGGTTCTTCCACATGTCTTGTCTGTTCTTCACAATAATCTTGAGAGATATCCAGAATGGGTAATCACCTCATTTCTCAGATGAGGAAAGGGCTCAGAAAGCTTACTGATTTTGCCCAAGGTCAGAGGCCTAGAGGACAACTGAATTGGGACTAGGAGAGGATCCTCTGACTCCTCACTTAATGCTCTTCGAATTGCACCCTTGGGTCAGCTGTTTGTATTGTGCCCGGGGGCATTTTGAGATGCATTAATTCCTCTTGCAAACATCCCTCATCTTTATCATTTGTCTGATTAACCACAGATCACGATCAGTCCATCAAACTGTAGGTTAAAGCTGCTATGTGAGGCTTGCCTTTTGTCCTAATTTATATTTTTTAAGCCCCCTGCATGGCTCTCCTCTACACAGATGAGAGCACAGAGAACGTGTACCATAGTCCCTATTCCTGAGGGAGTTTATGATCCAGGGGAGGCGAGCTTAAAATGCTTGTAGGGACCGTGTAGATGAATAGGACGGGGTGAAGCAGGCAGGATGGGGACTGGGGTGTGGGGTGGGGGAATGGAAAGAACACAGGCCCTTTTAAAGCTGCAGCAGATTGTGGCCATGTGAGAGGTTCGTGTGGCCGAATCTTAGGACTAGCTGAAGATTGAGAATTTGATATGAAACCGAAGGAAGCACAAAAATAATATGAAGTAAAAGTCCTGTGGGTTGGATATAGCTCCCAGACTGCTAGTAAGTGCTGTACCTACTCAATGGTGTTTCATGCCTTAGGGCCCAGCATATATGGGTTTATGTGTGTTATGTATATGATGTTGTATTATACTTCTCTTCAACATGTTTAGTCCTATTAAAACATGAGCTCCTTGAGGTCACAGAAAGCATATGAATCAAGAGTGCACCCACAGGGTGTGACGCACGTGGCAGGCTTTTACATGTTGATGGATGAATAATTGAGTGAACACCCCATCATCTTTGTAGATCCAGAAATTAAAGTCCTCAGCACTCTGAGAATGGTGGTTACAGCAGGATCTTTGGACTCAGAGAGGACTAGAGTCAAACCTCTTTCTGCACTTGAGTAGCTCCATGTCTTTGGGCAAATCACTTAATCTCCCATAGCCTCAGTTTCCTCATCTGTAGAATGGGCATAGAAAAAGCCTACCTTTTGAGTTGTTGAATGAGACCATGTCTGTAAACCCTTGATTCCACACACACAGTTGCACACTTAGTAAGAACTCAGCAAATGTGGCTTTTTTATTCAACAGATCATTCCCATTCCTGTGAAAGGTGATAAGACTTTTGCCAACCCTCTGTTTTGAGGCTTTGGCCTCTTAAAGTATCTAAGTCAAAAGAGGACTGTCAAAAGAAAACAGGTGAGTATTCTAGCTGAAATGGAGAGAAGAAAATTGATAGTGATGGACAATACAAGGCTCCCCTAAGAAACGCGATCCGGGAGGTCAGGAGGGCTGAAAGAGGGAGAAGCAGCTGGGAGTGAATGGAAATAAAGTTCGCAGGAAAGCAGGGGAGAGGCAAGAGGAAAGCAAGGGAGAGGCAAGATGGCTGCCTTGATTCCCTAGGAGTTGCTTAACTCACTCGCTACGCCAATTCAGTGAAAAGCTGACCAAACTGTAATTAGAGCAAAATAATTCTCCCACAAATGGATGTTTTCACTTTTCACGCAACGTGAATAGTATAATAATATAGTGCTTCACAATTGTCAAGGCAATTTTAAGGCACCCACTGTGTGACATATATTTACACAACATGCTTCACACACATTATCTCATTTATTCTGCCCAGCAATGTATTATTTATCCATGCAGCAAGTACTTACTGCCAGCCCACTTTCTGCCAGGCCCTGGGCCAGATACTGAAAGTAAAATGATATAACACAGTGAATAAAGCACCTAACCCTCTGATAAATATGCTAATATCTTTGTTTACAGAAGAATAAACTGAAAAAGCACTTAAGTGAATGTTTCCCAGACCCCACACCATGTTAGTGGTAGAGGCAGATTTTTTTGTTTTTTAAATTTATTTTAGAGACAAAGTCTCACTCTGCCACCCAGGCTGGAGTGCAGTGATGCAATCACTGTATCCTCAAACTGCTGGGCTCAAGCAATCCTCCTGCCTTAGCCTCCTGGAACTACAGGCATATGCTACCACACCTGGTTAATTTTTTTAATTTTTATTTTTGTGGAGATAGGGTCTTGCTATGTTGCCCAGGCTGGCAAAATTCTTGACTACAAGTTGTCTGGCATATAAGAAAAATTAGGAAATTTCCTTGATCTTGAGGAGATAAATATGAGGAGGTTGACTTGCTAACAGACTGGAGATACTGTATTCACTCACATTTAGTACAGTTGGAATTTTCAGAGAATCAGACATAATTTCTCATGATTAATCCTAAGGGTAATATGAAGAGAACTAACTATTCTTAGAGTGTATAGCCTGGACCCTTTGGAGACAAGGTAATTAAAGATGAGAAGAGAGAAAAGGAAGGAAAGAGGGAAAGGAAAAGAGTAAAGAAGAATAAAGGAGCTCGAGATTCCAGACCGTCCATAATAGAAAATCAAAGAAAATCCACATGAAGCCTTTTTAAAATTCTTTTCATTGCTCTTAAATTATTCTCTAATTATTTCCCTGGTATCATCCTTGAGACAAGAGAGGATGTCTTTTACCTTCCCTGTATTTCCTAGCATGTCTTAATTAATACTTGATTGACTGAAAGATTGACTCATTTGAACCCAAAGTGAAATAGAGCTTTTTAATTTTCTTTTCTGCTGAACCTGAAATAGAGCATATAGTAATTAGGAAAGAATCCCTTGTTATCAGAAAGTCCCAACTACAATGGGCTTTTTGTAACTGAGCAAAAGGAAGGTAGGTGATTATTTAGGAGCTGATAAAACACTCACCCCTGCCCTAACTTTCTACTGCCTTCGGTGATAGAAGATTTTCTTGATCATTATTTCTTCCTCCAGTGAGTTTTTATGGCTGGAAGATCTGGCTGAACAATGCAATCTACGGGTGGGTAATTATCATCAAAGTCCAGCCACGGTGTGACTGATGGTCACTTTTCTACGCCTTTTGGTGCTTCTGTTCTTTCTCCCCAATGACCTGGTTTGGCTGATGAATGATTATTTAGGATCTCTTTTTTTTTTTTTTTTAGAACCCTTTAATTAAGTTCGTTCATTCATTCATTCAGCTGCATGCCAGACCCTGGGCATCCAAACAGAATTTGACAGGCAGGGCCCTGCTCTCATGAAGCTTATATTCCAGTGGAGGAAGACAGGCAGTAAACGTGGAAACCAAGGTGATAGCAGCATTCTAAGTGACTGAGAAATTTCAAAGTGAGGAGTATCACGACGGCAGTAGGGCAGGATGGTGGTGTAGGGGTTGGCTGGGGGTTGGGCTACATTGGATTACCATATTCCACTAGAAAAGGCCTCCTGGATGAGGTAACATGGGAGGAAATTTGTATGAAAGTGTATTTGAGCTGATGCAAATGTTGTGAAACAGTCACACCAAGATCTGAGGAAAACCATACCCGGCTGAGGGACAAATAGGGTCCTGAGCGAGTGGACAGTCCAGGAATGGGTGTGTCCAGGCCACAGTGAATGGGAGAGAAGAGAGTACCAGAGGAGGTCCAGAAGGAGGCAGGGGCCAGACGATGGCAGGGCCTGGGGATATGAGAAGGAGTTTAGATATCATACTTCTAGTGACGGGAAGCCATGAGGCATGAGCAGAGCTGGAGAGTGACATGATCTGGCTCTGGTGGGGAGAACAGGCCACAGTGAGGGAGAAACAGAACCAAAGAGATTGGTTAGGAAGCTGCTTCAGTAACCCAGGTGAGAGACAGAAAGGGCCTGGCCATAGAAACAGTAGGAAGTGGATGGAGTCAGGACATATTTTAGAGAGAGAGCAGATAGGACCAGCTGATGAGGTAGGGATGGGGAGGTAAAGCCCAGGAGGGAAGCTTAGTCCAAGTGTTAAAAGAATACATTCATTTGTTCCATATTTATTATCACCTATTACGTGATAAACAGCTAGGGTGGTGAGGGTGGTGGAGGAAGGTGAGGCTGGAGTAATAGGAGGGTGAGATTGCCAGCGAGGAGTCCTCCTTGCCAAGGAGGTGTGATCATCATACAAGTGGTAAGCAGCCAAGCGAGGGCTGCGCAGGGAGAGGAGTGCGAGGGCTGCGCAGGGAGAGGAGTGCGAGGGCTGCGCAGGGAGAGGAGTGCGAGGGCTACATAGGGAGAGGAGTGCGAGGGCTTCATAGGGAGAGGAGTGCGAGGGCTACATAGGGAGAGGAGTGCGAGGGCTACATGGGAGAGGAGTGCGAGGGCTACATAGGGAGAGGAGTGCGAGGGCTACATGGGAGAGGAGTGCGAGGGCTACATGGGAGAGGAGTGCGAGGGCTGCGCAGGGAGAGGAGTGCGAGTCATTCAGATTTTAGAAAGACAAATTGAAAGAAGGAAAAACCAGAGGCCATTTGAAGGCCTGGACAAAGGAGGTAACACTGGGGATGAGGGGAAGGCACCTTTCTTTGCCTTTCCATACTCACAGGGCCCAGGCCCCCCTCGCTTAAGCCCTGCTTTGCTTCCGAGGATCACCACGGTCCAGACG